>RJWH01004195.1:0-117804 GCA_004363575.1 Solenodon paradoxus | reverse complement strand
TCCGCTCCCCGTCTACACCCCGTCCGCTCCCCGTCTACACCCCGTCCGCTCCCATGCGCACCCCTTGCATACTTCTCGTAATCCCCCAGCACTCTGAGTGCACACCCCTGGAGGGTGTTCCCGGGTCTGCCCCATATCACCTCAAGAGTGAGTAGCGTGACTGGGAATCAACTGCAGTTTGTGAAGCCGAGACTGGGTGTCTTTTCATGACCCTGCAGCAGCAGGGGAGCCAGAGGGAAAGGAGTGCGGCACAGCCCCGCGCAGCCAGCTGGCAGTGGAGCGGGGCCCTGCCTTCACTGTGGCGCAGGCCCGCCTCCTGAGCGCCGGCTGTCCTCTGTGTCACGCACGGGGCCCTCTGTCTACCGCACTTTCCCGGTGACAGCATTCGCGTGCAAGACGCTGGTTTTCAGGGGCCGCTGCCCAGGTGTGGCTCTGCTTCACACGGCAGTGTCGCAGCCAGGGACCGAACCCAGACCGGCCCGAGAGCCCGCACTGCACCTGTGTGCCGCTGCTCCTCAGTCCTGCGTGCTCCCGCGAAGCCCCGGGGAGCCTCGTAGAGAATGCCTGTACCCTAGACGTGAGCCCTTCCGTCTGCGTCTCAGGTGGGCATCCGGGCTCCCCGAATTCTCGTAAAGTTCCCCAGGTGCTGTGAGTGTGCGCCAGCTTGAGGACCGTGGGACTGTGAGCTGCTGGGGACCACGCCCTCCTCTCGGCTGCCACTCTCTCACCACTGGCCCCTTCTGCCCCGTTTCAGACAATGGAGACAGTCCAGCTGTGGCTGAGGAAGAGCAAAGATTGCCGCTTGCTTTCCCCTGCGCCGCCGCCTCGGTCCCTCTGTCTGGGGCGGACAGGGCGCATGTGCCCCGTGGCAGCGCTGCTCTTGGAGGCGGTGCCCGTCTTCTGCCGCGTTGTCGGGGCCTGGCGCGTCGCGGGCGTGGTCTGTACTTGCTGAGGGAAAGTCCCGAGGCGGGTGATGGGGTGTGGATGAGCTGACCTGTTGAGCCAGACTCTCAGTAAACAACCTCAGAAGCCAGCGCTGACCTGTCACCAGCGTGGCATCTCCTTGTACACACCTAGTTGGCTGTGGTGAACATGTGGCTTTAACCTCCGCAGGGTCAGACCTGGTCAGCAAAGAATGAAACAAGAATGTATGTTTCAGAACTGTGTCTTAATGGAATTTCCCCCCTTTCCCTCTTTTCCCTTCTCCATTCAAAATGATTAAGAATGTTATTCAAATGCCAAGGGAGAGAATGGTATAGAAGACTGTCCAGACGTTACAGAAATGCCCCGTAATGAAGAGCGTCTGTTAGATTTTAATAGGGTAAGTGGACTCTGCCCTGCTCCTTGTTACTAACTCTCACGTGGCCACGCCCCTGCCGCCTCTCAGACCCGCCTCCCAGACACGCCCGGTCTAGCTGCGACCCCTCTGCTCTGCCTGTGCTGGGCTCTGTCCTCCCACCTCCACCGCTTAGCGCCAAGGCTTCCCGGTCCCTCCGATCAGCCCTCGCACTGCCGCGGAGGGACGCGTGTCAGCTGTACCTCTGACCTGCTGGGCACCCTTTCAGAGGACTTCGATGGGAGCCCGGCTGGCCGTGCAGTCCATGCTGCCCAACCGGGCCCCCTGTGCCCTGGGTGACAGTGCCCGTCGTCACAGCCTCGCGTCTGACCGCACTCGCTTTCTGCGTGTCTGCCTCCCGATAGGCCTGTGAGCTCACCGGGGTGGGGACAGGGCTGGCGCCAGCTTGGTGCCACGCAGGCCGCGCCGGTCAGGTGGGCAGGTGCCTGGGTCCAGGCAAGCTCCCCGGTGCAGGTTGTGAGCGTCAGTCCAGACCTGTGATCTCCCCTCCAAGGACACTGGTGGCGTCGGGCCACGGACCGCCGGGCCCTCAGTTTTCCCCACCTCGGTGCTGGCACCCTCTTCACCACCAGCTCCAGCTGCGAACCTGGGTGGCCGTTCTTCTTTCACACCTCACGTGGTCTGCCTGCCTGTCCTGAGCACTCCTCTCGGCATGTTGGGGCCCCTGCATCTCCATCATGCTTCCACACACGGCCCTCCTGGGCCGCGACCATGGCCTTGATGGGACCTCCTGCCTTTCTGCTTGTCCCTCTGCGGTCTCCTCCCACACAGCGAGGTAGAAAAGCCCACACCTGCCCCCAGCTGGTCCCCAAACAACCAGTGACACACACACCGTGATGGTGCCATTTGCAGAATCGGAAGTACCTGAGGTCCTAGCTGCTGAGCGCAGGCCAGACCCAACCCTCGCCTGGCTCTCAGGCTATCGCGCTTCACCGGCCGAGCTCCCTGCAGCCACGCCTGCAGCCCGTGTGCTCGGCCCCATGCCCCTCTGACCTCACGCGTCCCCCCCGCCCCTTTGGGATTCTCAGCCAGGGACAGTGCTGCCATTTGGAGATGGGGTCTGGTCACTAACTGGGGAGGTGTCGCTCGCCACTGTGGCTGGGGGCGGCATTGCTGGCTGCTCTAACCGGGGACTTGGCTACTTACCGTGACCTGGTGGAAGGCTTTGCTTGTTCCTGTGACTGGGGGGCTATGGTAGCTGCTGTGATGTGATGGGGTTGCTAATTCTGTAACGGGGTCTCTGGTAGTTCCTACAGGGGTGCTCACCATAACTGGAGATGTTGCTGAGCCACTGTGCCGGGCCAAGAGTGTTGCTTGTAACAGGGCAAGGACCTCTGCTGGTTAATAGGAGGGGGACGGGGGGCGTGGCGGGGCGCTGTTGCCAGTGACAGTGACTGGTGGAGCGTTGCTGAAGCCTGGGAAGGGGCAGTGCTAGTTAATGCGGGAGGGCAGTGGTGCTCATTGCTGTGGGTCAGCGGCCACTTACATGCTGTGTCCTGGAGCCAGAGATGCTCGCCATCACATGTGGGGGACAGTCTGCACAACCGAGAGTCCCCCTAGAAAGTACCAGGTGCTAATAGACCCTCAGATCAGAAGTGCAGCCCCAGGTCTCAGACACACCCTGGCTGCCTGTGGCTCAGCTTGCTGTTGGGCCCAGCACGTCCCTGCTCCGTGGAAGCCCTGCCCGCGGCAGCTCCCTGGCTCCCGAGCCTGCGCGGAGGCCTGCGCCAGAGCCTCTCCGTGGAGCAGGGGCCGGGCCGTGTCCTGACCTCAGTGTCATCAGCCCTGATGGTCCATGCTTGTCCAGGGACGGAGTGTAGCGAATTGGGGGTGGGCGCCACATGGCTCAGGGAGGAGAGGTGTTTTATTTTGTTTTAAAATGGTCTAGTGCTTCCTATTTTTGTAACTGCAGGAAAACAGCAGCGATTTACTATCTAGTCTCTGGCTGTAATGGGTGTCTCACAGCCGTTTTTGAAAACAGAAACCAGCTTTTAGGTTGTTCTGTTGAAAACTGTTCCTTTAATCGTAGGTGTCTTCTGTTTATGAAGCAAGGTGTACAGAAGAGAGAGATTCCGGAGCAAAACCGAACGGCCTCCACAGAAAGTTGTACTCCAGCGCCAGCTCTGACTTGGGGGACACCGGCTCGGAAGGTGGGAGCGAGTGGGTGGACCCCCGCGAAGAGGAGCTCTTCTCGCGAACTCATCTCTAAACCTGCAGAGTAGTACCAGTTGTTTTTAAATGCTATGTGATGGGAAATCACCCCTTTGTGAGGCCTGTTAATCTAAAACAACTTAGGTTTCTTCTTCAATTAACTGATTCAGGTCAGTGATTCTCTTTCTCTTCTTGCTTACGTTAGAGTTGAGGACAGCATCCTGTTGAAGATTTTTCCACGCTGTTAATTCCTGGCTATCGAAATAGACTAGACTGTGTGTCAGTCCGGAGCGGGCGTGCATGTGCTTGTCTCAGCGTCACTGCTCTGCATCCCCCTGCGCCCTCCCCTCCTCCTCTGCAGCCGTGTTGCTCTGCCCTGGCCGCTGCAGGGGTGGCAGCCACGCTGCTCGGAGACTCCAGCTTCAGAGCGTTAGCTTTGTCCCCTGAGAGCCGGGACCCGAGTGCTTCCCTGCACTGGAGCCGCGCCTTGTGCGGGCGTGGGAGGCACGCGTGACTCCTCCTCGGTCTTCACTCAGTGAAGCCTCACGGACCTTTGAAGTGGGAGCCGGAGGGTGCTCAGACTTAGAAACGCTGTGTTTCCTCTCTTAGGATCCCCTAAAGTATCGCGGAGGACACTGGTTGCTGACTTGCTTGCTAACTGAAGAAGCCAAGGCTTTGGGTGTGGGCGGTAGTGGAGGCAGAGCGGGCGGGACACCGCTGCTTTCATTGCAGTTCCGTTCTCCCCAGAACACCTCCGTGGTTCTGTGTCGAGTCTTAAAACCCTTGGTGAGGACCTGAGTTGCAGTGATGACTGGCGGCCCGCAGTTAGTGGAAGCCCCCAAACTTCAGGCTGCAACATGACATGCCGTGAAGGCTGCCTCTTCGCCCCACAGAAACTTGGCTGCATCTGCGAGTGTTCTGGGCTAGTTGTGCGTGGCGGCCTGGGGTGGGCAGCGGAGCCGTTTCTTCCACGCCTGCGCGGGTCTCTGTGGGACCGGCTTCTCCATTTCCTCGGGGCCCCCGGGGTCGGTCTCCTCGCCAGCCCCGTGCGTCTGGGACGCCGCCTCCTCACGCTGCCTCAGTGCGTGCGGCAGGGGAAGGGGAGCTAGGAGGCGCGACGATGTTTGCAGAACCTCAGCCTCTTACACTGCTTTTCTTCTTAACCAACTCGTTTTTAAAAAACAAGAACCCCTAAAGTGTGAAGGCAGTTTTCGCGCCTGCGACGTCAGGGCTGCGGTGAAATCTAGCAGACTGGGCCGCTGCGCCGCTGATTTTGGCAGGTGGTGGGCACGCCCCGTCCACTGGCGGGAGCTGAACTGGCTGAGAAGCGTATGGTTGGCTTTGAGCATTGGGTTTGTTGCTTTTTCATAGTTGACGGCACAGAAAACTCCCTCCGGGGCCACGGGCTCATCTCAGGCCGTGCGTCGTCTGTGATGAGCCTGATAGCCTGCTGGTCTCGCTGTGTGTCTGGGTGTGTGTGTTTTTTGTTTTTGTTTTTTTAAAGGAAAGGCATAGGTGGGAGTGAAGGCGAGCAGGCAAACAGGAAGGGAGGAAGAGGGAAGAGGAGGAAGAGCTTTATTTATTTTTTTCCTTTAGTTGTTCCCTTTTGTCGTTCCCCCGGGCCCCGGGTCGTGAACCCTGGACCTTGGGATGTGTGCGGGACTGCCCCGAGGTGCACTAGACCGCGAGGCCACTGGGGCGCACCCTGGTGTGTTTTTGTACAGCACATCTCTGACACTTTCAAGTGGGTGTGTGTGCGTGCGTGCGCGTGTGCGCTTGTGTGTAAGATTTTCTGTTGCTGTTATTTATTTACAGACTCTATAAGGTTTTATGTATGTTTCTTTCTTCCGGAGCTTCCTAAACATTGATTAGCATCTGCACTGAAATATAATTTAACAGCAAAGGCAAAAAAGAATTGGAAGCTGCAACTTCCTGCAGTCACTGCATTGACGATCATCGTAGGACTCGCGGCTGATGTGGCAGAGACCAAATAAATGTTTTTTAGCGCAGCCTTTAGCTCGGTGGGTCTGGGACAGCTGCTCTTGATCCAGAAAGGGCTCCAGGTGGGGAGGTGCAGGCATCCCGGCGCTGGGGACCGTCTGCCTCCTCCCCAGGGGACAGGGTGGGTTATCCATGGGGAAGGGGACGGCCAGGTTGTGTATTTATTAGTTTTCCTACCTGAGTGGCTGAAGCCCACAGGCTTTCGGCAACAGAGCTGAAAGTGTGGTTTTAGTTTTGTGAATGGATGACCACAAAGAAAAAACATTTTTTAAAAAGTTGGCAAAACGCTGAAACGCACTGTGGTATGAAGCGATTGCACAGCCCGAGCTCGGGGTCAGTCTCCACGCGCAGCCGAGATTCTCTCCCCATGGTTGTGTTGTTCCGATTTCACGTACACCAGAGTAACTGAGTTTTCGTTTTCTTGTGGAGTTAACACCAAATAAAAAAATTTAAAACAGGTTGTCTTTATCACAGCAGAAGTTTTTTTATGGGGACCCCGCCTCTGAATTCTCATCACCAGTGGAAGTGCTGTCCCAGCTCAGCTTCTTCCAGATGAAGGGACATTGTGGCTCTTACGGGCATGGCTGCAGATGGTGGCAGGCCCCTGTGCTGGCAGAGACGGCGGGGGCCTGCCGAAAACACAGGCGCTCCCCGCCACTGCAGCGGGTCCCCCGGCGCGCTGTTTACTGGTTACCTTCATGGGGCAGTCCCAGCCCACATGTAACAAAATGACATGTTCAAGGACCTGCTTTTCCGGGCCATCATTTTGCTTAAAAATGAGATTTTCTCTGCAACCCAAGTCTTACACAAAACACAGCATTTTTGTTCCTATGCAAGAGCAGGGGTGGGACCACGCTCTGCACATTTCTCCCAGAGTGGGACTCTGCCCGGAGTCCTGCCTCCAGCTTGGTTTCCAGCCCCTCGGGCACCAGCAGGGGGCTCTCCAGAGACAGCCTCACACCCCTCGGAGCAGGGCTCCGGCTCCCAGGGCGACCCTCCCCTCAGACACCAGTCACAGCCCAGGCTCTGGTTACAGACTGGTGCTTCCACTGCCTTCTCCCAGGCTTTGGAAATGCTGCTCCTCGGCTGTCCACACCAGATTCCCAGGATGCCCCCTCAGGCTGACTGATTCCTGGCCTGGGCCACA
Source organism: Solenodon paradoxus (assembly GCA_004363575.1). Classification (NCBI taxonomy): domain Eukaryota; kingdom Metazoa; phylum Chordata; class Mammalia; order Eulipotyphla; family Solenodontidae; genus Solenodon; species Solenodon paradoxus. The sequence continues at coordinate 111,148 of RJWH01004195.1, read as the reverse complement.
GAACTCAGGACACGGCCTGCGCTTCACGAGGCTTGCAGACCAGAGCCGCTGAAGGGAGGACCTGCGCGGGCGCCATCTCAGGAAGCAGGGGCAGAGCTCCCACGCCCTGGGCGCCGTCTCCGCAAACCCCCGCATGGAGTTCACCCACCTGGAGCCTGCCAACCACCCTTCCGTTCCTCAGCACAGGGTCGCACCTTCGTCCCTTACTGCGAACATTACGGCCGTGTCAGGGCTCCAGGTGTTTATCATTAAGTTTGGTTTCGAGGCTCCCTGGTGGCTTAGGCGTTAAGCCCTTGGCCGGGTTTTGGTCCACATGCCGCGCAAGTTTCCGGGTTCGCAGCCAGGCCGCCGAGGGGAGCGGTCAAGCTGAGTAACTAGCGACGAACACAATGCTCCCCGCCTGCCTGCGGCAGCCGGCCTTCACTCCTGCTTCCTCTTTAAAAGCGTGTTTTTCTTTCGGTCCATTCTCCTACTCTGTCTGCTGTGAATTTGTTAGTCCGGCCCATGAAGAAGCTCAGGACTGGGGAACATTTCCTGCGCCCGACACGGCGCCCGTTGAGACGCGGCCCGGGAGCTGAGGCTGCACGGAGCATCGGGGTGAAAGATGGTGCGGTTGCCCTGTGTCCCGGACCCCGGCGCTTTGCAGCCCGAGCCGGAACCTGCGTGAAGAGCACGGCTACCAAAGCATTTCCTGCCGTCTGAGTGGGCAGAATGTTCCCCTGCAGGTCGCTGTGTGGGCGCCCTGGGGCGCGGGCCGCAAGCCGCAAAGCCCAAGCCCCCCAAGCCCCCGCCTCGAGACCTGGGCACGGGATGCCCAAAGTTTCCACAAGGGCGTCCTGCTTCCTCCCTCCCTCCCTGAGTGTGCTGGTCCTCTTCTCCCTTCCTCTGGAAGAGGCGCCTGCAGTAAGTATCTCAAGCCTGTCCCCACGTGCTGACGTCCGCTGGTTTTCTCAGGCAGTTGAGGGGCGTGAAGGCCTCCGTCGTGAAATATCTCAAGTGCTGCAGTGATGGCGCTCCTGCCGGTGCAGGTGCCGCCAGAGGCTCGGGCACGTGGACAGGTGGCTGCAGCGGTGTCCTGCAGGCTGCGCGCGCTGCCGTCCAGGAACGGGAGCCGGGCCCTGGCCGGGTTTCTCCGAAAGCAGCCGGCGGATGGCATCCCCGGGAGGCGCTGTGCTCACACCTGCCAGGAACTCAGCGCCACGGCCCGCCGCTGGCCTTGCATCACTGCTGTGGGCGGTTAGTGCCTTTTCAGCACGCTTGCCTCGCTGTCCCAAGCCAGCAGCGACTGGACATGTTGCCAGCGTGACTTCGGGACGGCATCACGTCACTACAATCTGCGCGGAACAGAAGACGCTCACCAGGTGCCCTCGGGTGTGGTGGGGCGCACACGGCTCCTGTGGCCGGGAGGGCTGGCCGGAGGTAATGGTATTGCCCTATAGACGGCACAGCCCCGTCCTGTCCCCTTGGGCATGTGGTCACCAGGCAGGAAAGGGGCAAAGCAGAAGTTGCCACACCCTGTCCCGTAACTCAGAAAACCAAATCTGTGCTGCTGCCCAGCCGTCTCCCACCCCGCTTGGTGGCAGCCAAACCTCCAGGTCAGGCCAAGGGGCCTGCAGAGTGTCGCCTGCCGAGTGCTGCCGTTTCCCTCAGGCGAGGCCACGGGAGCCCTGCCTTCACACAGGAAGTGGTCGGCAGAGGTGCTCACACTGGAGGCCACTTAGCAGGAGGCCGTTGCGCTACCCAGGGGCAGGCATGTGTCAGCCTACCTACCACCCCAGCTGGCCCTGGCATCCCTGAACCCTAGTCTCCAATCTCAAAAGGACGATGGCCCGGCCTTGCGGGGAGGGCAGACACGGCCATGGGACTGCCTCCAGCCCGGAACGCCCACCTCGAGCCAGGTGGCAGGCCTGCTGGGGGCTTGTCAGCTGGGACCTTGAATCTGGCGCACTCAGTGCTGCGAGGTCACCACCTCCCCTGCCCATGACTAGGGCGACAGATGGGTAATACTGGCTTCTGCTTCCTCACCTGGCATGGAGGATAAGCACCTGGGGGCACCATGCCCGCCCCTTCCTGCCCCTCTGCCACGCACCCTGGGGAGGAGGAGACCTCGAGCTGTGTCATGGGCGTGTTGAAGAGACCAGGTTAGGACCCTCGTGCACCAGCAACTCCTGCTCAGAATCTCCAATCCTAGTGCAGCCTGGTGGAGTAGTGGTCAGATCCGCCACCTCCAGTTGCCTGCAGTCCACGTAACTCCCAAGGACCCGGGTTTGAGTCCTAAACGACCAAGAGGAACAACTAAGTAAAAGTGCTGCTTCCTCTTCTCTCTGTCCTGCCTGCCTCTGCTCACCTTCATCTCTGCCTGCATTTGTCCTTTGAAAAAAAGGACCCTCAGATGATGCTCTGGCGCCTGCCGCAGACCCAGCCCCCGCTGGGGAGGAAGTGAGGTATTTGGGCCTGGGGTGCTTCCCCGCCCAGAACTCAGAACTTCTGCCCACTGCTGCTCTCCGGCTGCCATGCTGGGCTCTCAGAAGCATGGCGCTGTGGTGTCCGAGGAGGCTGGTGCCCAGCAGAGCCCAGTTCCTGCTGAGCTGCTGTGCTTGAGAGACCGAGTCACCACAGCAGAATGAGGATAGCAGGTTGGGGCCCTTGGGAGTGGGGTGTCTCCGTGTCAGCATTAAGCTGCCGATGAGGAAGAAGAAAAGGTCTCTGGGCCTTGATTGAAAATAGGGTTTGGGGGGTGCGCCGTGGTGGAGTAGTGGTTGGGGCTGCTGCCTCTGACTGTCCTGGGGCCAGGAGAATAACCAAGATCAACAGCTAAATAAAGTACTCTCCTCTCCCCGTCTGCACCTTTTCTTTAATAAAAACAAAAACAAACAAACAAAAACAACAGTTGGAAGCATTCATTCATTCACTCATTCATTCACATGTGCCGTCTGCTACCTGCTAGGCCCTGAGCCTAATGGTGTCGCTTTCTGTGGGATCAGAGGAAATGTCCCCCACCATTTTTCTGAGGTTCTTCACCAGCCGCATGAAGAAATTAACATTAGGTGAGATCAGTAAGAGAAAAACCCAAATTTGTCAACGCCTAAGGAGAAAATCCTGGGGTCGCTGGGGCAGCCGGTGCTTGAGATCCTGAGCTGTGCTGGGAAGGGATGGGCCCCCGGGGGAGAGGAGACCCCCACGTGGCACAGCAGAATGACATCCTTACTCTGAAAGCTAAGATAAGTAACTTCCCTTTCTACGTTCTAGGGAACAGGGACAAGACTATTTCTGGAGTCGGGGAAGTGGGCAGGCCAGGGTGGCAGGAATCTCTAACTAGGGGCAGAGCTACAGACTAGAAGTGGAGCTTCTCCGTTGCCTCTGGGCGTCGTCCTCTGTGCTTGGCTTTGTGTCCTCTCCCAGGGTCCCTCACCAAACCCACTGCGCTGGCAGCTGGAGGGAGGGGCTGGGTGGCCTTTCCAGGCCTTGAGTCACCTCTGGGCAGGGCAGGGGGAGGGGGCGCAGTCGTGGATTTTGCAAAGTCCAGAGATGGCCCTTCCTGTGGATGAGTTAGTTTTTCTTGACGGACATGCCAGGGGCCACTTCCACCGGGTGACTCTGCAGAGGGGCCGCTGACAGTGCGGTTTCCTCTTGGCGGCGGCTGTCGGGCTCAGAGGGAGAAAAGTGGCAGAAGCTCTGCAGGCAAACCTCCTGGGACTGGGGCGGGGCGGGGCTTCTGTAAGACTGGCTCAGCCTCCGCTGTCGAACAGGAGAGTGAGACCTTCCTCCGGGAGGAAAAGGGATGACGTGTCATCTGCACACATGGAGCTTGACAGGTGCCACTTCGCTCCTGTGCCACCAGCGTCACCTGGGGGAGCCAAACAGGTGTCCGGTTAGTTCCGGAACCCCGCCTCCCGTCCCGCTGGGTGTGCCTGGGGAGGGGAGGCGGCGCGTGGATCCAGGGCCCTGGGTGCCTCTTCTCCCCCTTGAGCCCTGTTGTTCGCCTTTTGAAACAGTAACATCATTTACTCGCAACGCTAAATTCCACTTAGGATGTTGAAAGTGGCCCCCAGTCTGTCACACCACACCCACCAAAAGGGTGCCAGTGTCCCGCGCCCGCGCCCAGTCCTGAGTCCTGCTGCTGCTGGGATGTGTGTGTTCACTTCTTTCATTTCGTTCTACTCCACATAGGAGTGAAACCATCCTGTGCTTTTCTCAGCATGATCCCCTCCCGTTCCACCCAGATTGTAGCGAAGGGCAGAATTTCAGTTTTGAATGGTGGCAGAGGCTTCCGTTGAGTGTCCGCACCATGTGTAAGTGGTGCCTCCGAAAAACAGCATGGAGGGTCCTCAGGCAGACCAAGATGGACCTGCCATTCCATCCAGCGGTCTCACTCCTGGGCAGGTACCCAGAGGAGACAACATTTTTAATCAGGAAAACATCGCCCGATGTTCCTAGCGGCACAGGTCACCTGAGGTGTGGGGACAACCTGCATGCCCATCCACAGGTGACTGACTTGAAAGGCTCTCTTCCCGGAGGCTGCTGGGGCCCGAAAGTGTGTGAATGGGGCCACTGTTTGTGTCCTGGGCGAGTATGTGTCCGAGGTTGGAGAGGGCTTTTAAAATCAACAGAGAAGCTTCTAGAACTTTTGTAGCTTTTTGGTTTTAAGGCAAGGTGCCGGCAGGCAGGAAGAGAGGAGGAGGAAGCACTTCATTCATTTTTAGTCAGTTATTCACACTGGTTGTCCCTGCCACCCTGGGTCTTGAACCTGGGCCCTTGGGATGTACGTGGGCTGTGCCCAGGGTGAACTAGACCACCAGGCCACCAGGGTGCTCCTGGAATTTTTTTTTTTAAGGCAAGGTGTCGGCAGGCAGGCGGGCAGGAGCCCCGTGTCTGGGTAAACGCGAGGCTCATCGGTGGCAGCCGAGCTGCCAGGAGGTGTGCTGGTGTCACGAAGCCACTAGTCCAAGGGCACCGCAATGGAAGTGGGCCGGGACAGGCGGGGAGAAGATCCTGCAGGGCGAGGCCCAGAGCCAGGAGACAGGCCCGTTCCAGGCCAGCTGCCCGCTGCACCAGGGGTGTGGGGCGTCGCGGGCGCAGCGCACCTTCCCACCCGGGCTTTAAGGGCGCGGATGGAATGAGGCTGCCCGACTGCACAGGCCCTACCGCCTGCCTGCAGCGTGGAGGTGGCCCTCGACTGCTTGCTCACCTGGGTGTCACGGGGTGTGGGCGCGAGCACCGGCGGGCCTGCCTGCTGTGTGGAGGGTGGGCGGGAGGGAGGGGTCTCTGCATAGGAGAGGGGGGGTAGCAAGCTTCGAAAGTGGAGGGCAGCTGCTCTGGAGGAGCCCCGGGGTGTTTTTGGGGAGCTGGGAGCATCACCACACCAGCTGCAGGAGGGAGGACGGGGCCGGACCAGGGTCTTGGGACTCTAAGGACCCCGTTTCCAGCGTCCCTGCGGGCTCAGCGGTTGAGCCTGAGCTTACAGCCCAAGGGCCTGGGCTGTTGGTCTGAGTCTGGGGGAGCAACTAAAATAACCAGTAAATCAGATGCTGCTTCCTCCTCTAAAAAAAGCCAAACACCCCAACTTGTATAGACAGGAGGGGTTGGGGCCAGTGTGTGTGTACAGCTGTGTACAGGTGTGCACGACAGTTGGCTGGCGAGTGGATGATTCAGGAGAAACGAGCTGAGGTCTCACAGGAGCATGGGGTGCATCAGAGGAGGCGGGGCGAGCAGGGAGCGTGAGGCTGCACTCACTGGGGTCAGGACAGCTCCGGGGTGAAGGAAGACGACACTCACGAGCACCTCCTCCCGTCCCTCCAGTCCCGGCTCGGGAGCTAAGGCGCAGGCTCTGACCATCATGGGCCTGGCTTTGCGGCCCAGAGCTGGGGAAGGGGCAGAAAGCAGAGACACAGGAGACACGTCCTCCGTGACATCCATGTCAGCACCCCCACAGGAGCAGCCTTAGACCAGGGATTAAAGTTCAACTCCCAGGACCGTGAACTGCCTCTGCTGCAGCGCCCAGTCGTGGATGCATCCGGATGGACAAGGAAAGCTGATGGACGAGTCCACATGTAGGACGTGACCAGGAGAGACCCTTCAAGAAAAGGGAATGACGTCAGTTGACGACCACCAACAACTTCAAAGGACAATGTCACCTTGGCCAATCAGGAACTGAAACCTGGTCTGCGGACCCCTCTCTCCATCCCCCTTCCTCACCATGTGGGATTTTCTCTTAAAAACTCAGGTGCTGGCAAGGCTTCGAGTCAGCCTCCCCACTAATGGGGTCTTCCCTCCTGGCTGGCTCCTTCCTCTCTCTCTGCTCCCCACTAATGGACCCCCAGCTTGCTTACTCGCTGCACCTGTCTGGTGTGTGGAGCGACCCTGAACCCATGGGGTCTCGACCTCCCTTGGTGGGCTCCATTCCTTTACCCTCTAAATCTCTGCTTGCTCACTCGCCTAACTCTTCCGTGGGTTCTTTGAGCGGCCCGAAAACGCCCCCAATCCACACCATTCCCCCTGCCACTGGGGGCTGGTGAGACACCTTGTCTCTTTTTTTAGAGGAAAGGTTTAGGCAGGAATCAAGGCAAGTAGGCAGGCAGGGAGTGGAGGAAGTGTTTGTGTTGATCTCATCTTGCTTGTTCCCACCCACCCCACATCGGGTCTTTGGATGTAACCACTAAGCCCCCAGGGCACGCAGACACCTGGTGCCTCTCAGAGAGGCTCAAGGAGCCAGCCTGGGGGGCGGGTGCCAGAAGCTTCCACTGTCAGGTCTACCTCAGGGCCTGGAAGAAGTGGGGGCTCCGGGAGAGAGGCAGCAGTGGGGTGTGGGCAGGGCCTCGCTGCAGGACTGGAATTGTCCATTCACTCACCACCAAACAAGCCCCACGCCACATGGTATGGCGGTTGGTGGGCCTGGACACCCGAGAAATAGAAGTGGTGGACTCTGGAACAGTCCTCAGAAGAAGCTTTAGAGATCAGATGGTGCAGGAGAGAGGGAGACACAGAGAGACAGAGACTCAGATGCCCGTGTCACACGCGCCCCTTGTTTTGGCTCTGAGGGCTGGCTGACTTCTGATTCTGAGCTCTCTAGAGAACTGGGCTGCAGGAGTTCCTTGGTGCCAGTTGCTAAAAGACTTAAGCCTAAGATTGATTACGGTCAGGTGGCTGGGGCTTGACGAGTGTGGAGTCCGTCCGAGCTGCACGGGGCCTGGGGACGAGAAGCTGAGGTCCACTCTGCTTTCCCCTAGCTACCTCCAGAGGCCTGTGTACGTACGGCTGTGGGGAACACAGGCGCACGGTACAGGACTCAAGACTGCGGTCACTCCCTTCTAGGGTGGGCCCTGGGCATGGGGTTGTGGGGTCAGAGTTGGGATGATGCCCTGCGCTGCAGACACTGGGTTAACACCTCAGTCAAACCTGGAGGGAACTAGCACTGAAGGAGAAGGGACTTCCAGGAGTTCAGCATTCCGGGCAGAGGGCAGAGGGCAGAGCGACGGCTGTGAGCTCTGGGTGCTTCTGGGAGCCCTAGGTCATCCTGTGAGCCTGGAGAGACCACAGGCCTGGTGGCAGAGACACACGCGTGGTGGGGGGTGGGGTGGATGGCCAGATCCTGGTGGAGTTGCACCTCTGCCCACTCGCCCACCTTCTAGGGCTCCCCAGTGAGACCCGATTCTTCTAAATTGGGTTGGGCTTCAATGGCGGCGGCAGCAGGCCACCGGGTGATGCCTTTCAAGAACAAGGCTCTCTGGAGAGTTCCACTTGGTGTGCTGACCGTGGAGTGGAGTCTCCTTGGTTAACCCAGGCCCCGGCACCCCTGCACGTCAGTGAGCCTCGGGCCACACCACGGCTCTGCCCCTACCTAGGTCATGGGCTCTGTTCTTTGGGGACCCACTGATTTCATTGTAATTTATTTCTTCCAGTTACTTAGGACGCTCTGGGGATAAATGGACTCTAGGCCAGACCTGCCTGGCCTCAAGCACTCGGTAAAACGGGGAACTTCCTTTTTGGGTCCTCTGATGGCTGGAGGTGGTCGCAGAGGGGGCCACACAGACGACCGCAGTCTCATGTTGGTAACTGATCCCAGAGCTGATTTCTCTGCTCACGGTTCACAGCACTCGCCTGCTTCTCAAGCGCTGGTGAGAAAGGCGTCAGCAGGGCTGTGCCAGAGGCCCCAGGTCACTGCGCTGCTCAGATGTCCACCGTCGGTCACACACGTGGGCACCCTAGTGCGGCTCCCTGGTAAACAGAGCTGTATTTTGTTGTCCCATGCGTGCGTTCTGACAGTCATTTTGGGGTTTCTTGTCCCATCTTGTTCCTGTGGGTGCTGAATATCCCACAGTCTCTGATTCTACTTTATTTAAAATTCAGGACCGTTCTTTACCGGCATTTCTGCTGTGCGATCACAAGTTCTTGACAGATTTTTTAATGCTCGCGTCTAAGTCCACTTTGGTTAACCTTTGCTCTTGGGTCGCCTACATCACATCCACTTCACTGATGGACACAACACGGTGCGCACATCTTGTCTTTGCCGGCATCGTGGGGCATCTTACAAAGACATTTCCCTTCAGTGAGCTCTTAGCCCCGAGGGCTTGTGTGTGTGTGATGTTGTCTTTTGCTTCCTCCTCTGCTGGAGCGGTGCCCCCGTCCTGAATGCGCTGCTGGGAGCTGGCGGACTGGAATCCGTGGCAGGCCAGGCCAGTCCCAGCGGCGCTGGGAAAACCAGTGGGCGGCCTCCCCTCCTCCCCTCCGTGAGGCTCTGAGTGCTGCTCCCTCGTCCAGTGCTGGCTGTCTGGCCGCTGTTCTGTCCGGCTGTCCTCTGTGCCCGAGGTTGCTGGAAGGCTGACATCCAGATGGCCACTCTTTCTGCCCTTTCGCCCACTTGCGTTGCTCAATTCCCAGAACCAACAAGAGGATTCAAATTCAGGCATTAGGTTCTAAAACGAGAACTCCCATTTCCATGGTGAAGGAGCTAACACTCAAAGGAATAAAGGCAAAGAGGACGCTGTGCTCAACGACAAGCTGGGGCCACAGACAATCTCCTGGGAAGTGAATGGAGGCCACCCGATTGGGCCAGACAGTTCTGGTCACTTCTGTTCATGCCCTGGTCCCTGGTGGAGGGTGGGCACGAGGATAGCCGTTGGGGGTAGTGGTGAAACATGGGCTGGCGGCCTCACCTCCCAGCACCTGTTTCCTCACATGCAAAATGGAAGTCAATGTGCCAGCTTGTGGGGCTCAGCTTGGACCAGAGGTGAATCAGCTAGCACAGCACAGGGCACCTGGGGACAGGGACATGGATGAGCAAGATTTAATCATCCATTCAGCAGTTATGTGTGGAGTTCACAGTTGGGGGGCTGGGGATGACTCGGGGCAAAGTGATGCTCGATGAGATCTGCACATCTCCTGAGAAGAGGTGCAAAAGGGCCCTGGCAGGGCAGGAGGCCTCAGCGCCTACCTAACAGATCCTTAGCCCTTCCCACTGTACTCCTGGGCCTCATTCCAGCCCCGCACCCCCGAGCGCCACAAATGATGGGAGGCGTGGGCTTGATGATCTGTGAGGAGTCTCCTGCCAGCTCTGGACCCTAGGCCTGCATCTGGCTGGCTAACATTTTCCCTGTAAGGGGACACAGCTGCACTGTTGTCACATCTGTCTGCTCCATGACACGGGGGCTCCGTGAGGACGCGAGTTCTGGGCTGTCAGAGCAGGCTGGGGTGGTTTCCATGGATACTGGACACCTGGAGGGGCTTCCCACTCCTGTGTAGCAAGCTTAGGGGGGTCTCAGAGGTTAGGCCTGATGCAGCCCCTCTGTGGGTCTCGCCTCACCTTGGCTGATTGTCCAAAGACAGTTGTCTTTACATCTGGGGGAGGGGGTGCCAAGGGTCCCCCAAACATGTTAGAAACTGAGAAAGCCCAGGTTTCTTTTACACATACCCGTCACTCTCGTGTACTTTTTAATCCTCCTCAGTTTGGGAAGTGGAGGTGCTCTGAGCCTTGGGGAAGGTTGGGGAAAGCTGCGGGGGAGGTTTCTGGACACCTGAGGAGGGGTCAGTCAAGCCCAGCGGCCAGGTCCCAGCCCCGTGCCTGGAACGCAGAGGAAGGAGCTGAAGTTCTGCATTTTGTCTCCATCAGGCTCTAGCCTGACATCCTGCCAAGGGCTGTGGGTGAGAACCACTTCAAGAACCGGATGGTCGCACCGAGGCAGCCAGTGATCAGCCAGCGGTGGGACATGGTGTGACGTGCCTGGCACAGTCCTCCATCAGAGCTGGAGGCTGGGGGCGCGGAGGCTTCCGCGACACAGCTTCTGTTGTACCTAAGTTTAGTTTTGTAGACTCATCTCGCAACAAGGACTTATCTAGAACACTTCTGGGTCCTGTGACCAAGGGTCAACCACATTGTGGTTGTATTATGGGATTCTCTTTTTTCCAAGTTCTCACCCCTCCTGCCATAACAACAAATAGCAGCGCTGAGTTTTTAAGAGCTGTGAGACAGGTAAGAGAATCAAGTGAGAGGTTCTTTGGCTGAACCCCCATGACCAGCCCAAATTAATCTTCCACTGCGTGTCCCCGAAGCTGCTAGTTGAAGTTCTCCCTTAAGCTTCCCAAGGCTGGTCTCTCCGCCTCCGGGGTGGTGGAAGCCAAGGCTTCAGACTCCCAGCACCAGAGTTTTCCCCCTAGGCTTGATGTTCCCAGAATAAAACTCAACAAGTATTTCAATGCCTGGTATTTACCATACAGCAGGAATCAAGATTAGCCCGCTTTGCTCAGGGAGCCTACATTCCAGAGGCGGGTAAGAGGATCAGTTCTCAGTTAAGAGCTTTCTTATCCAGGGCCCTGCAAGGTCTCCGTATGGGGGGAGGGAGCCAGGCATCTGGCCTTTGACCCCTCTCTGCCGTCGTCAGGCCCTGGGGCCTGGGCGAGAGACCGCTCTAATCCGAACCTGCAGGAGGTTCGGATTAGAGCCCGTTTCTGGAGTGTCTGCAATACTGAAGCGAAATAAAGCACATACGCACTGGGCGAGCTGTTCCCCACTTGTGTGCACATCACGCAGCCTCCAAAGCAAAAGGGTAATGGCCTTCTCACCTCCAGAGGCCGGGATCGAATTGGCCTGGGTTTTGGAGTGTCAACACTTCCCCAGCGACATTACAGCGTGGTTTCAGGACTGCGGCTGCAGCCACCGGCCACAGCTCAGTACCAGAGCGATCGGAGGGGCCGTGTTACAAATTCAGAGAACCCGGCCGGACCCGACGCCCCAGAGGCCTCCCCAAAGCCGCACCTGACGGCCCGGGCCACGCCCCCTCGCACACCTGCCCCGCGCGGGGCGCCCATCGATGCGCTCCGCCGCTCGGCTGCCCACGCCTGGCCCTGCGCGCTCGCGCGCCACCCCCTCCCGCCCGCTTCCCACTGCCAAGATGGCCGCGGCTGGGCCGACCAGGTACGGAGGCCGCGGCGCGAGTCCGCGGGGTCCTGCGGACACGAAGGTCCCCTCAGACACCCCGCGCAGCCCCACGGGACTTGGGGAGGGGAAAGGACCCACACCGCTGCCCCGAGGCCCGCGGCGGACGGAGAGCGGACCGCAAGAGGGGCGGCGGACGAGACGGAGCTCGCGAGCCGTGGTGGCGCCGCTGGGGAAGGCGGTCCGGGCGGAAGAGCGGCTGGGGTGGAGGGGGCGTGGCTAGGGCGGGGGAGCGGCCCGGATGCTGGGGGGCGGGGCGTGGCAGGGCGCGGGCGGGGCGAGGGCGAGGGCGCAGCCCGGATGGCGGGCGGGGCGTGGGCAGGGCGTGGGCGGGGCTCGGCGCGCGCCGCTGTCGGCCGCGGGCGGCTCGCGCGCACCTGCCCGGCGGCCAGTCGCTCGCCGCGAACCCGGTCCTCGCCGCGCCTGTTGCGGGTCCCGCGGGGCCTGCCGTGCGGGCTCGCGGGCCCGGGGGATGGCGTCGGAGCCGCGCTAACTCCGGTACTGAGGGCTGGGGCGGGCCGGGCGGCGAGGGAGCGGGTGCGGGCGGGGGCCGGGGCGGCTGCCACCTGCTGCAGCGTCGGCCCGAGCGGCCGGCAGCCTGAGGCGGCGCGTGTCGCCGGGCTCCAGGCCTGCGGGCGCCTTTGGCCGCGCGGCCGCCACCTCCGCCGGCGCCCGGCGCGCTCGGGAGCCCGCTACACCGCGGGGCCGGGGGCACAGCCTGGGTCTCCCCTCGCGGGGACGCGCGCCGCCCCGCGCTCCTTTTCCGGAACTTGCGGAAAGTTTCGCCGCTGACGCGGGGCGCCCGGACCCGCCGAGGAGCGGGCCCGGCTCAGCGCGTGGAGCCGCCCTCCGGGTGTCCGGGACGCCGCCACCTCGGCCCTGACCCGGGCCCCCGCCACCTGCGACCCCGGGCCCCCTCCACCTCCGGGCCCCTCCACCTCAGAGTCATGAAACTCTGGGACCCGCCCCACTTTGGAGCCCCTGACCTTGGGTACCTCCCTCTACCTACCTCTGCAGGGCTCCAAATTCTCCAAAACCCTGTACCTGGGCTGCAGACGGGTCCGCAGATCCCGTGAACCCCAGGTCACAGACCGGTTCTGGGGACCCTCCACACTAGGACAGGAGGCTGGAGCCTGTGTGTGGTGCACGCTCCACAGGCCTCCTCCCTCACGGGCACCGGGTGCCAGCACCTCCTTGTCTCGGCTGCTGTGCCCTTAGCTGCTTTGCATGGACAGACTAGTCCTCACTTCAGCCTTGGAACACTTCCGGTTTACCTGGCTGGTGGGAACCTACCTGTCTCCCTAGTTCCCACCCCAGCCCCACTTTGGCTGCCCCCATCCCCATGGCTGCTTTACTGCTGGAGATTGTGGGTCCCCCCTGACCCCCAGCCCACATGAGAGCCTGGCGTGTACCAGAGGCTTGGTGTTACCAGGGGCCACTTAGAGGTGAGGTCACTGGCTCAGTCAGCAGCTGCAGAGCTGCAGAGGGGCGATTCAGAGTGAGTTAGGTGGCTGGGCCAGACTGCTCTGAGCCCCCTCAGGTCCCAGCATGTCCCTGCTCAGCAGTTTGCTTTGCCCTGAGTTGGGCCGGCTTTGTGCTTGTAACCTGAGTTTTCACCAGCCCCAACCCACCCTTCACTCTTCCCTGCTGCCTACCGGGCCTCAGATCCTCTCCATGAGGCTCCTCCCTCAGCTGCGCCCTGCCGCGCCCCCCGCACCTCCCCGCTTTTTCCCTCTGTCCCAGCATCCCACTGCCCTTGTCCAGAGGATGGACCGCTACGTGTACCTCTCCTCCCCAGTCCCCGGCTTGAGCTCAGTTGGAGGCCTCTCAGGGTATCAGAGCAGCTGTTCTTTTAAAAAGGAAAGTTGCAGGCAGGAATGAAGGCAAGCTGGCAGGCAGGAAAGAAAGGAGAGGAAGAAACATTCATTCATCACTGAGTTGGGGTCTGGTTGTGCTGGGGAGCCCTCTGCAGGGCAGCTGCGTTCACGGAGGCGGCCACGGGGTCAGCGGGTTCTCCTTGGTGCTGGCATCTCATTTCCAAGGCCTGACGGCCTTTCTCCGGCACAGCCCTGCCCCCGGGCGAAGGTGAAGGCTGGTGGAGCCACCGCTCTTGGGGAGGCTTGTAGTCCCCCCAGAAGCCTCACCGGCTGCGTGGAGGGTCACCAGATGCCTGCTGGGAGGGCGAGGGCGAAGAGCGAGGGCTCGACAGGTGGCCTGGCCGTAAGCGTGGGCAGGTGGTGGCGTCGGGCCCAACCCGGTGTGTCCCTCGGAAATGGTGGAAGCCGGTTGCTATAACCTGACAGACCTGAGGATGACGGATGGGGATGATGTCTGCTGCGGGGCGTGTGCAGCGGCGCTGACCAGGGGCCCCCGAGTCGCAGACTTACCGTCTAGCCCTAACTGCTGCCCCGGGCTCCGCAGGGCGTGTATCAGGAGTGTCGCTGATGGCGACGCCCTGGCGGCTGGTGTCCTGGTGGACGTGCCCAGCGGCATGTCTCTCAGGCCCCCAGGATGCCTTCCTTCCCCCGGAGCCTCGATGAAGATCATTTCTGAGGACCTAGTTCCCCTGCCCCTTCAGGCCGAGAAAACAGACTGTTGTCTCCAGATGAACGGTTTTCCGAACCAGCAAGCGCCTCTGCCAGCCCCCAGGCTGCCCCTCCAGTGAGGCACGGCCCCGGGAGGGAGTGCCGTGGGTCTCGGGCATCTTTGACCAAGGACACAGTTGGGACGGCCTTGCTGCTGAAACACACAGTCTCCTCTCACCCTTACCGTTGACTGTGTGGCCCATGTGTCGGGAGGTGACCGTGTCATCCTGGGCCTGTGTGATGCCTCCCGTGGCTGCTGCACTGGCCAGAGGGTGGTGGCCACAGCGTGGGTGCCTCACTGGGCCTCAGCGACTTGGACTCTGGGGGCAGCTGGAGGGGAGGGTTTCTATTTGACTTTCCTCCAGACTTTTTCCTCCACCAGACTTTCCTCCTGTGCTGTTGCCGGCATGATGACCAGGCTGGTCATCACGTGCTTGCTGAGCCTGTCGCCTGCACCTGCTGCCGGGAACCCACAGGCAGGGAGGCTCTTGCCCGTCCCCGGCCTCCCGTGCACCTTGTGCTTGGAACGGAACCCAGTCCCAGCAGATGTTTCTTGGAGGGGCTGTTCCTGCAACCCACCCACTAAGAACTTAGTTGTTGCTGATAATGAACTCAGTCAATAGAGATGTGAATCCTAAATCCGTGCCAGGCCTTTGGCCAGGCAGTGGTGTCTAGAAACTATCAGCGCTGTGCCTGCCTAGAGCTTAGGTGTCAGTAGAGAGACGCACCCCCGTGGTCTAGCAGATAAGGCCACCAGACGCAGTTCACACACATCTCAAGGACCCAGGTTCAAGACCTGGGCCGGGGGTCGGGGGGAACCACTGAGTTGAACAAGAAAATAAAGTAAATGAGTGTTTCTTTCTCCTCTGTCCTCCTGCCTGTCTGCCTCTGCGCTGGCATTCCTGAAACCGTCAGTGGAGAGAGGCCCAGGAGCAGGAGGGCGCGTGGGGCCTTGGAAGGAGGCCTGCGGCTTGCAGAGAGAGCAGTGGACGCTTCTCACAGGAGCTGGCCTTTAACCAGGGCCGTGTCTCCTTGTGGCACCTGCCAGTGGATCCCGGGCACTGATGGCCAAGCCGGGACAGCGCCCAGTAGCATAGCTGAGTGTGGAGGGGCACAGCGTGAGGCTGGCGGGGACGGATCCTCAGGTACCCGTGTGCCAGCTCAGGGATGTGGGCTTATTCCGTCTTTAGAAAGCATGTGACTTGGAGGCAGGCCATTGGCAGCTGGCCTCCTGGCCACCTTCCAACGTGCCGGGTGGCCCGTCTCAAGCATGCACTTTATGTGGTCCTGCTCCGGCAGGTGCTCTGCAGTGCGGCCTCTGGCACAGCCTGGTGGCACCAGGTGGCAGGCTGAGGACAGGTGGCCTGGGCCCTCTCAGAGTTCGCAGAAAGTGTGTTGCAAGCGAAGTACGTTTTCCTTTTTAGGCTTATTTCCCTGAAGGCTGACACCCTGTTCCTGAGGTTTAGGGAACTTAAGTGGGACTTGAAACCAGCGGAGGTGTCTGAGGTTGCTCAGCTTCTGCCTGTCCTTAGGCGGAGGAGGCTGCCAGCCAGCAGCTTTGGGCTCGTAGCCCTTGTTCCATGGTTCCCTGAGCTCCTTCTTGGTGATTCAGAGGCATCAGCGTCCGACCACGGGTGCTGTGAATGAACTACTGTTGTCACCCTTAAATGATTTCCGACCCGGAGCCATCCGGGGCTCTGTGTGCCCGAGTGCCGGTGCTCCTAGGAAGAGAGACCTGTGGTGTCCTGTCTGCTTGCGGGCCAGCCCGCCTCTGCAGGCGCCTCAGCTCTTCCTGCGGCTGAAGACCTCACTCACCCCACCCACTGTGGGTCAGACCTGTGTCCTCAGGCTGGCCTAGGGTGGATGGAACCCGTGCCTTGCTGCTGGGGAGAGGGAAGGGGAGGCTCAGAGAGGGTAAGCATTTACCTGAGGTCCCCAGCTGCTAAGCCACAGGGCCAGGTTCTTTGTGGGCCTATCAGCTGTTTGCTGTGTGGGTTCCCTGCATTGGCCGATTGGCATGCAAATGGAGTTGTGACTGCCGTTGGCTTTGATGTTGATCAGCTCTGCCTGGTGCTGCAAGGGTTTCCACTGTCTTTTCCTGTAATTTAAGAAAAGAGCCGGGCACTCCCTGGTGGAGCAGTGCTTGGATGCAGGCCACGTGCATCCCTGCACCTGTGGCCCAGGTTGGCGGAGTGCCCAGGACGAACAACTAAATTAATGGTTGAAATGCTCCCCCCTCCCGCTTGCCCACCTTCATTCCTCCTGCATCTTTTGTTTTTTTTAAAAGGACAACTTTCAAATGGGAATACATTAGAGTCTCCCTGTGCCTTCCTCTTATGAATATTGTTCCACAGCCGGATTAGCTCAGAAGTTTGCCAGAGCAGACGCCCAGGCACAGTTTGCTGTGGCCTTGTCGTGGCGGAGCTCCAGCGCAGGACGTTTCAGGCGGTGTGAGCCATGGCACGGTCAGCACATGTCACCTGTGGTCAGCGATGCCCAGATCCTTCCACAGGGTGGACTGAGTTTTTAGCGTTAGAAAAGCAATTTGTTTTACACAATAGCTTTATGATTTCACTGATGTGTTCAGCTCTAATTTCATCCATATTTTTTTGACATGGTCAGTGTGCTGCTAACTACCGAGAAGCACGGATTTAACCAAATACCACGATCAGATGAGTCTCCCTTCCACTGGGTCACATTACCAGTTGAGTCTGTTTCTGAATTCTGGATTCTTTCCTTCATGTTTCTGCATTTGCCCCAGTGGTGCACTGTGTGACTGCTTCCTTCAGGTTCTGGAAAGGAGGGAGGTGCTCTCCTCCCTGCTCTTCTGCTTTGAATGAATTTCCTTCGCAGTGTTGACACTGAGAGGCAGCCCCGGCTTCCTGAAGGGAGTGGGAAGGGAAATACCAATCCCAGGGGGTGGCTGTGGTTCAGAACCTGGGACTGCATGCATGCGCTCGCGGAGGGCCCCACGGCTGCCTGCTGGAGCCGTGCCACCGAGGGCTTTCCCCAGGCCCTCCTTACTTCTCCTGAGGTGGCGGGGCGGCTGCAGGTGGAACCTGGGTCCGGAGTCCCGGTCTTCACTGCTTCTGTTGCGCGGAGCAGGTTTCAACGCACCACCGGGCTTCCTTCGTTCTTGACATTTTAAAGGACAGCGGAGGGTAATGTCCATGCCAGTCCTGGGGCCCGGGCACTGTGCTCCTCCCAGGCCTCCTTCCCACCCCTTCCTCAGGCTAGGGAGGGCAGTTTATGGACCGAACGTGTGTGCACTGACCGCTCTGACTCATCTCGCTCCAGCTTTGTGGTGGTTTTTTCTTAAAGGAAAGCTGCAGGCAGGGGGAAGAGCGAGGAGGAGGAAGAACCGTGTCTAGTTGTCATCCTGGTTGGGCCGTGGGCCCGGGTCTCGGGTACATGTGGACTGTGCTCTTGGCCAAAGGCGGCTGCCAAACCGCCACTCCACAAGGGCGTGCGCTCGCTCGCCTTCATTGCAGGGCTCTGGTCTTTATTTTTCCTTTATTTGTTCTCTGTCTTCACTGAGTCTGTGACGTGGGTTTTTAGAGCCCGTATCAAGCATTCATCCCCGAGACCTGGCCTGTTTGGGGACAGTTCCGTATGTCCCAGCCACTACGTAACTTAGTGTTATTGCCACTAAGTAACAGTAGGATCTGGGGCCCATCCTCACCCTGTCTGAGCCTCAGATTCTTCCATGAGCTGCCTCGTAGACCGGCACTGTTACTTGTCACCCCTGACATGCACGGTCGACAGTGCTTTCTGTCTCGAAGGTGTCTCTATGCTGTCTGGGACAAGTCGTGTCTCGACTGAGGTATGCGCTCTGCATGCACATACTTTCAACAGAGTTGTCCTGCTTAGCGCTAACGCGCACAAACGCAAGGCCCCTCTCTGCCCAGCAGAGTCCTCATGCTTTTGCGCCATCCCCGGCATGACAGCCGTGACTGGGTGGTGGTGAAGAAGGCGATTTGATGTTTTTACCTAGCTGTTTTCATGTGGGTGATCTGGCATTTTATGTAATAATGTGAAAGAGCTTGCTTTGGTTCTGAGTTGGAACTTGGGGTGCAGGGCTTTATTCAAGGAGTCCTCCTTTAAAGGGGATCAGAGCCTTCGAGCTGTGTCGGGGGTGTGGTCCTTGTTTTAATTTGCATGTTTTGTGGTGTCCTAGTTTCTCCTTGCACCAAGATGACTGATGGAAGCCTTTCCACCTCCACAAATGGCGTAGCCTTGATGGGAATTC
This sequence comes from Solenodon paradoxus, assembly GCA_004363575.1. NCBI lineage: Eukaryota > Metazoa > Chordata > Mammalia > Eulipotyphla > Solenodontidae > Solenodon > Solenodon paradoxus. The sequence continues at coordinate 92,886 of RJWH01004195.1, read as the reverse complement.
TGGACAGTCGACCGGGGAGCCACATTCAGACCCTGCCACGCTTGAGTCTCAAAGCGCCCGAGCACCGGCCCCTGTCCAAACGCGGCGCTTTGGCGGGTCACCACAGCCCGAAGTCGCTGGACTCGGTTATTCCGACACTTGAGGTCGGCAACCCGGAGCCGGTCGCCTGCAGCGCGGGCCGCGGGAAGCGGAGGCCGTCGGAGTCGGAGCTCGTCCCCGTGTGCGCCCGGCCAAGCGCCTGCCCGCTGCCGTCGTCCACGCCCTCGGGCCCCGGCGGTGCCAAGCGGGGCGCTGGCCAGTCGCTCCCCAGCGTCCCGGGCTCCACCGCCGCAAGGATCTGCAGCCCCACCTCGCCCGTGCCGCCGCCACGCAGCGACGATGTCTCCGTCTGCAGTGTGTCCAGCCTGGGCATGGAGCTGTCCGCCACGCTGTCCGTCAGCAATGAGGGCATCCTGGACCTCGTGGTCGCCAGCAGCTCCAGTGCCATTGTGACCCTGGAGAATGATGATGGCCTGCAGTTTTCCGATGTCACCTTGAACGCCATCAAGGAAACTCGTGACCTCCCCCAACGGGACAGCGTGGAAGAGACCGAGGAGGGGAGGAGAGGGAAAATATTGGGACCGTTTAGTAACTTCTTTCCAAGGTAATGCCCGCCCGCTGGGTTTCTCTGGAAGGTGCCTGAGTCAGCGCTGCGGGGATCTGTCTGCTGGGGCCCGTCCCCTGCTGGCTGAGCGGCGCGGTCTGGCCTGGCGGCTGCGCCTTTCCCAGAGCCCTGGCCCGGGACTCCACTGCCAGCTGTCCCTTCTGTGCCTCTGGCCTGCTCAGCCTTGTCACTCTGCCCTGCTGTAGCTGGGGGGGGCCCACGGGGCCACTAGTACTCATGCTGTGTCAGAGGCTGCTCTGAGGGCCCTTCACCTGGGTGCTTGGAGTTTCTGGGGCCAAGCAGAGCCCGCTGGTGGGGTGTCAGAGCGGGTCACCCTCCCACGTGGGCCCAGCCGGGCACCTCTGCCGATGTGACTGACCCAGCGCTGCACTGAGGCTGTGGTCTCACTGCTCCGCAGTGCCCGCAGTCCCACCTGTGTTGAGACCAGGCTGGGGACCCTCCCCGTGGTGTCCTGTCACCCAGGTGCTGGACCGGGCCTGCCGGGTTCCCTGGGTGTCCCCTCACACCCTATGGGGACAGCTCTGACACCGACTGCTTCAGACATGGGCTTAACGTTTTCGTTTGACAGGTGTTCGTGTTGTGAGCTCTGCTCTTGGCAGGTTGTGGGCACCGGCACGGTGAAGGGAATGGTCATAACTGGGGGCCCAGGCTGCCGCTGTGCCCTGCCGTGGGGGAGGCACTGGCTGTGGGGTCCCTGCGGGAGACAGGGCCTCCTCCACAGGGCACCGGGGGCACAGCGCTTCTGTGGTCAGCCCTGCTGCTCTGCGCATGCCCCAGCAGACCCCGACGGATGTCCTGGGCCTGGGCGCCCCTCTGAGGGTGCGTAGGCCGCCGTCAGCCAGATGGGCACGTGACTGCCACTGTCTCAGGTGCGCCATCCGCTGCTCACGGGGGTCACTCAGACCGAAGTGCAGGGGTCCATGTGACCTGGCCTGTGGCCACATCTGTCTGATGTGCCGTGAGTGGGGCCCTGGGCTCAGGAACTCGCCGTCGCCTCCGGGGCAGGGGCTTGAGATCTCTGGTTGACTGCCCCTATGTTTGCCGAGGCCTCAGCCCTCATGGAGTGCTGGGTGGCTCAGGCCCTTCCTGTTTCTGAGTGCTTCCCGGCGCCTGTCAAACATGGCTCCTCCGGATTATTCCAGAATCAGAATCACCGGCAGGAGGGCCTGGGACGTGGGTTTTCAGAATCCCCTGGAGTTCCTGGCAAATTTGGGAACCTTGCTGGAAATGGGGGTGGCTGGGAAGCCACAGATGAAGGAGCTTTGTGCTGGAAGTCAGCAGGCCTGCACCCGTGTCCTGGCTGTGTGACTCTGGACGAGCTGCTCCTCCTGAGCGCGTTTCCTCGTCTCTAAAGTGTTTTCCCAAGCGCCCGCACAGGGGCCTGCTAGGCCGTCGATGCGCGGCGTGCCCCTTCTCTGCTGGCCTTGTAGTCAGCTCCCAGTCCCCCTCCACGTGGTGGGCTGGCTGGTTCAGTGTGGAGCTGGGTGTGGACCAGCATGGGGAGCATGAGCACCTGACGCTGTCCCTGCCACCTCTGTGCCTTGCTTGGTCTCCCTTGTCTTACCGTCTGTGTTGGGGCCTCTTCCCTTTTGAAAGGAAATGCCATCCATTTCTACAGATCATTTCTGTAAACTTGCTGCTGCTTGAAAAGGTTGCTTCTCTCTGTGCCCCAGCAATCAAATGTCTCCTCTTCGTTTGTTCCTTGGTTCTTGTCTTCTGGCTCCTGTTTTGTTGGCTGTGAGCCAACACAGCTCCTTTGGAAAGCAGGCGGAATATTCATGACAAATGAATCAGCGTCTGTGACATCACGGGCCGAGTCCAGTGAGCGAGTGTTCCAGGGTCTCCAGTGTCAGATCAGATTAGATCTGGGCGTGCCTTTGAGGGAAAGAGGGTCCGTGCCAAAATGATTATGACCTCCTGAACATTTTGCAGGTGAGCCATGTGCAGGTGAGCTGCGCCGTGGCCTGGCACACAGCACGTCTGCAGAGGACTGAAATTTGTCGAGAGCAGCACCAGGCTTTGACTCTCTCTGGGGTTCTCAGCACAGGCTGCCGAGTTCCCCACTTCTCTGCCTTACCCTTTGAGTCAGGCAACTCCTGGACCCTCGTGCTGTGCAATCTTTCTTGTCCCCACCGAGTCACTTTCTAGGTTGTAGACACAATGTGGACGGTGCTGTAGAAGGTTGTCTGGGGGACTGGGAGGCAGGAAGGGGTGGGACTGGACGGGCCCGAGGGAGCAGCCCTCAGTGACCCTGACTGCTTGGTCAGGGCAGCCTGGTGGGACAGAGGCGTGGTGGGAGGGCTGCCAGACCTGCCTGTGGCCTGGTGGAAGCTGTGGGCCCAGCTCCTGTTCGTCCCCTGTCCCCTCGTCTTTTCTTCATTGGACTGTAGACTGAGCTCAGGGATCGTCCCCGCCTTCCCAGAGGGTGGGGCACTGAAGCCTGTAGTTCTGGAAAGCAGTCAGAGTGGCAGGGGTCAGTGTGAGCGCTCCTACGCGACTGTGACCCTGGGGCAGGTTGCCTCTTCTCGCTGAGCTGTCAGAGGGGACAGGCTGCTGTGCAGGGGTAGAGCGAGCAAGTGAGGATCCCTCCTTGCCTGCACTTCGTAAATAGCCGCTCTCGGCCTCTAACATAAATCCGATCATTTCTAAAGAGAGGCTCTCTAACTTTCTCTAGTTCTTATCCTAATGGCGGGGACTTCCACCGACCCATCATGCGTTAGATCAGGAGTTCTCTCCCGGGCACCGCCGACCTTCCGGGGCGGTGAATCGTCCTGTGCGGCTTGTCCTGTCCGCCAAAGACTGGAGCTGCGTCCTGGCCTCCACCCACTAGGTGCCAGTGACACTCCCCAGTTGTGACAATGGAAAATGTCTCAGTCGTTGCCAGATGTCCCCAGGGGTGGGGCAGGCTGGCAGGGTGGGCGGAATCACCCAGCCTCTGAGAACCACTGAGCTAGCAGGTGGTAAAGGTTGGAATTTAATTGCTTCCTTGAGGGAAATGTACTGATGTAATGTGAGCAGGACCCTGTCTGTGTAGAAGAGGGTTGTCAGGGGATCCGGAGCCCAGCGTCATCCGACACCGTCTGGAACCCAGGCAGCAGGCAGAGGAATTCCCTCTTCTCTTGTTCTCTTGTTCTCCACCAGAGACAGGCTGATTTTGCGAAGCCGGTGTTTCACGCTGCTGATCTGCGCGGGTCTGGAAGAGAATACGTAGTTTGAGCGCGTCTGCCGCACATCTGTGGCCCTTCTTGAACCCTCAGAGGAGGCGGCAGCTGCTGGGGAGAGGCTGGAACTGCACCCGAGGGACGCAGGAAGCCCTGCACACGTGGAGCCTGCGGGAGGCGGGGAGGGTGCGCTGACTGGGTTTCTCTCCCCGCCTGCTGACCTGGCAGAGGGCCCTCGGGCAGAGTCCCTGGGGACGGGAGGGGGATGGTTAGAGCCTGAGTGCTGGGCCGCTGTGGCCCTCTGCCCTTTCTGACCTGTGTGACCTCAGGGATCCCAGCATGTGCCTTTATAGGGGGCCCCCGGGAGGGCCTCTGGGCCTGGGCGCAGCTGCCGGGGTCCTGCCCCCGCAGTGGGGCTTCACCTGAGAGCTTGCCGTTTGTTTTTTTTTTTTTTTGAGATTCTGCTTCATGACAAAGTTTGAAACCACAGGCTTAAGATAAAGAAATCTTTAAGGTGTGCCCGGGTGGCCCAGTGGATAAGCCACTGGACACAGTCCACACGCATCCCAAGGACCCAGGCTGATGACCAGGGTCCAATGGGACAACAGTATAAATAAAGTGCTTCCTCCTCTTCTTCCTGCCCGTTCCCCTTCAGGCTGGGGTTTGTTAGAGAATTTTATTGCAGGAACTTTGTTTTACACATTAAATAATCTCGTATGAGTATGCGCCCCAGATGGGCAGTTTCCCCGTTTCTCAGATACATGTCAACACTCCCTGTCCTCCACTAAGTCACCAGGGTTCTTCACCACTGTCCATGGGCCCCGCCACCACTTGTCCCCTCACCCTGTCCCAGTTCCTGCTGGTCACCTTGTTTCGTCTGTTCCTTTGTTTTGTCTGTTCACCTTCCACCTGTAAGTGAGCTCGTCTGGGGTCTCTCTGTCCAAGACATGGTTGAGATGGAAAATATACGGGCGCTAAATATCGGACCGTCGCAGGTCGAGAGTGCCGTCGAGACTGCTCGAGGGACGCTCTGTTGCTTGTTTGCTCTCAGGAGAGTTTACATAAATATTCATATTTCTATGCTGCCGGAGTGAGATACGACCTCACAAATAGTTGTTGCAAGTTACACACAGGCTCTATGACTCACAAATTCCTGATGCCTGGGTTCTGCTGAAGAGGGGCCCGTGGCGATCTTCTCTCGACTGGCGGCTGCAGCGAGGAGCCCTGACTGGCGAAGAGCTGAGCGTCCGACGGGACACCGGCGAGCAGGGGCTTCCAGCCATCACCGTGCGGAGCGTCGTAGGGTCAACGGTGGAGTCTCGACAACTGACATGTTTGAAGCGGGAACCCCTTTTATAACTTGAATCCACAGGCTGTCACCTGGGTGCATTCAGGGTTCTGTTATCACATCTAACGTTCATTTTACACATCATACTTGAGCATACACTGGTTGTCAGGACATTGCCGACATCTTATCTGTCACTCAACACAGGTTTACCATCCTCACTAAACACAAGCAAGGTTCCACGCAAGTTTAAACATGCTTTTTCTGAGTTTGTACTAGTAACACAGTATTGCATCAGGATATTTCAAACAACTTCAAAGTAATATTATAACACTATTTTCTTTTGACTTGTTTCACTTGGCATCGTCCCCTCTAGATCTATCCATGTTGATTCAAATGACAGGGTTTCATCTCTTCTCAGGGCTGTGTCGTGTCCATTGTGTTTGGACCACGTCTTCTTCATCCATCATCTGACAATGGGCACTTACGTAGTTTCCGGTTCTCAGCTACTGTGAACAGGGCCTCAGTAAACATGGGGGTGCATACATCTCTCTAGATGGGGGCTTCTGTATCGTTTGGGTCGATGCCCAGAAGTGGGACGGCGGGATCACATGGAATTTCCATATTCAGCTTTTTGAGTGTCCCTTTTCTCCACATCCTCGCCAGCTTGTGTGGTTTCCAGACTTCTGGAGAATAGCCAGTCTCTCAGGTGTCAGGTGACATCTCACTGTTGTTTTGATCTGCATTTCCCTGTTAGCCAGCGAGTAGGAACATAATTTCATGTGCTGTTGGCCATTTGTCTGTCCTCTTCAGAAAATGTCTCTCCAGTTCCTCCTCCCTTTTTGATTGGATGCCTGTTCTGTTGTCGAGTTTATGAGTTCTTGGTATATTTTGGATATTAAGCCCTTGTCAGAATTATGAAATGTAAATATATTCTCCCAGTTAGTAGTTGTCTTTTTATTTCAGTGATGTCTTTTTTCACTGTGAAGAGGCTTTTCAGTTTGGTGTAGTCCCAGTTGTTTATTTTTGGTTTTGTTTCCCTCGATGCTGGAGTTGAGGCCCCAAAGACCTAAGGCTGATGTCACGGAATGTGTTTCCTGTGTTGGCTTCCAGAAATTTTATAATAGTTTCTGGCCTTATAAGCCCCTAGTCCATTCTGAGTTAATTTTTGTGAAAGGTGTTAGAGTGGTCTAGCTTTATCCTTTTGCATGTGGCTCCAGTTTTCCCAACACCACCGGTGGCAGAGACTTTCCTCTCTCCTTCGAATGCTTTCGGCTCCTTTGTTGTAGGTTAACTGACCGTATGCGAGTGGGTCAGTTTCTGGTGATTCAGTTCTAGTCCACTGACCCGTGCCTCTTATTATTCCAGTACCATACCGTTTGGTCACTTTTGCTTTGTGATATAGTTCAAAGTCTGGAAGTGTAATACCTCCGGATTTGTTCTTTTTTCTAATGATTGCTTTGGCTATTTGGGGTCTTTCATTGTTCCATAAAATTTTTTTAAGATTTTTTTCTTCTATTTCCTGGAAATTAGCCTATGGGATTTTAATGGGGATGGCATTAAACCTATATATTGCTTTAGGTAAGAAGACCATTTTAATGATATTGACTCTTCCCAACCATGAGCAGGGGATGTCTTTCCATCTCTTTGTATCCTCCTCTATTTCTTTTAAGGAGGACTTGTAGTTTTCCTTGTACGTGTCTTTTGCCTCCTTTGTTTATTGCAAGATACTTGGTTCTTGTTACTTCTGTTTTAAACGGTGTGGTTTTCTTGATTTGGTTTTTTTCTAGTGTGTTGTTGGCATATAAAAATGCAGGGGATTTGTGGGCGTTGATTTGGTGCCGCACTGCAGGCCAGCAGGTCCCAGAGCCTCTCCTGGAGGGTGTCCAGCATTAGGCGGCAGGAGTGAGGCCTGCTGGCTGCATACTGGCCCACGGGCTGGCTCGGAGGGGAAGACCACTGCAGGCTGGGATCTGTGCATGGCCTGCCTCCGGGAGGCCTGGCGCGTGAGACAGCAGGCAGACTTTCAGCAAGGCACCGTGGGCCACTTTATTAGTGGCTGAAGCCTGCGAGGTCTTGACTGTGCTGAGAGTGCCTTTCTGCTCCATCTGCATCTTTTCACAGGCGCACGCCGGGGTTCTCTGACCCTGCTTGGCCCTCCGCACAGGCTTGAGGTTGTCCTGTGGGAATTCCTGTCCCTGTGGGGTTGCAGCACTAGCTCCAATTGGGAAGCCTGCTCCCCGGCCCTGGGGTGCATCTCTAGCTCCAGGTGGGCTCATGTGGAGGCTGTCCTCCCAGTCAGGACAGGGTGCAGCAGCTGTTGTCCCTCTGCGCTGCGGCCGGCGGGGTCCCGGAGCCGCGGTCTGTCTGCACACACGTGAGAGCCTGTGGTGGCCGGGCTGTGCTTGGAAAGGACAGCGGCGTAAGGGAGGGTGTGCCACCTCCCTGTGCTTTGCTGGGCTTTGGTCTCTGGGCAGCGATCATGGCCATGTTGATAAACGGATCGCCTGCTGTGCTGAACATTGCCCTGGGGTCTCGGAGAAGTTTCTCCTCATACGTTCAGCAGACACTTACTGATCGTTTCCTGTGCGTCAGGCGCACTTCCGGGCGCCGGCATTCATTTGTGAGTAAATGAAGAGCCTGTCCTCGAAGGCTTACGCTCTAGCGGAGCAGGCAGGTAACCACAAATAAGCGAAACATGTGTTGGCAGACATTTTGCAGAGAGCTGAGTGAGGAGGAGGTACAGCAGATGCCGGGGGAGGGTGATTCAGGCGGGGAGGGAGGGAGGGAAGCGCCCAGGAGGATCTGGCGCCTGTGAGGGAGCGAGCGAGGGAGCGACATGAGCACACTCATTTACCGGCTCCATCACTGCGGACCCAACGTGACATGGCCAAGTTCTTTGTCAAGGTCTTACAGGGATGACACCAAATACTCGGCCAACTGTGTCCCCATCCGGAGGCTGACTAAGGACACGTCCGCTTCCAGGCTCATCCAGGTTGTTGGTGAAGCTCGGTTCTTTGCACTTGCAGGACTGGGCCCACTTTCCTGGATGACTGTCAGCTGGGGGCCTCTTTCAGTTCCTGGAGGCCTCTCATTTCTCGCCGCGTGTGTCCCCTTCATCTTCAAACCAGGGACAAGAGACTCGTGTGGAATCCCTCTCACTCTCAGACTCTCCTTTCCCAGGAGGAGCCGGGTATGTTGAAGGGCTCGCCTGTGGCGGAGACCCACTGAGAATCACTGTCCTGCCTTAAGGTGGCTGTGCAGATGCTGGCCCCGAGGGGGGCTCTGCAGGGTCGGCACCCCAGCGGGAGGGCCTCTGGGGCCATCTCAGCAGGCCTGCGGCAGGCGAGTGACTTCTGGGTCTCTTCTAGCAGAGTGTGTGGTTGCTGCATGGAGAGCAGATGGTTGGCGGGGGCAGTGGCCCGAGCAGGCGGCCTGTGGCGGCGGCCCTGGGCATCCGAGAGGCGATGGGTGCTGTGCGGGGCCGGCGGGTGCAGACAAGGAGGGACAGTCACTCCTGCACCAGTGGAGCAGCGCCATCGACGGAGACACAGGGGAGATGAGCGAGAGTGAGGATGCTGGCGGGAGCGTGGCCCGGAGGGAGCGGGTGGGTCGGGGCCTGGGGTGGGCAGGAGCCCTGGAGCTGTGGGCATTGTGCGTGGTTTGGAAGTAGGCGCGGTGCCCATGGACGCGCATGTGGACGGAGGGAGGACGGAGGAGGGAGCACAGCCCGCCGTGCCGGGCTGGGGGCCGGGGAAGAGGAGCACGGAGAAGTGCGCGGTCCGTGGTGCCGGGGGCGCTGCGTCAGTGGGGGCCGGGTGAGGCTGCAGCAGGGGAGCTGGACGGGGAGCGGAGGGGGCAGGAGCAGGGGTGCGGCAGCCCCGGTGAGGGTGGCGCCCGTGGCAGAGAGGGGCGTGAGCTCTCTCTAAGACTGGAGACACGTGCTTGTCTGCGGGTGAGGACGGCCCAGGAAAGGCCTAGATGTTAAGCAGCTCAGAGAGGAGAGTTCTGGAGCGCATCCTCGGGTCGCCCAGAGGAGTGGGGTCCAGCGCGCACGAGGAGAAATCGGGGCTGGTGGACAGAGGGTGGAGCAGGGACGGCGGATACTGTGGCCTGTGGGAGCTCTGCCTGTGGGCAGAGCGGTGGGGTGATCGGAAGAGGTGTGACGGCTGCCCAGGTGGAGACAGGGTGGCGCAGGGACTGGAGACCAGCCCCGCTTGGCCTTCTCCAGCCCAGGCCCACGTGTGCGCCAGGAGAGAGGCGGGTCGGCGAGGCCGCCGCGGTGGAGGAACCGGAACCCAAGTGGAGACACGGACCTGGAGTCCGTGCTTTTCTTGCGCACACACCTCACTGCAGTGCACGTCACATCGGCTAGTTCCTCTTTGTGTTAAAGATTAGTTGGGCTTGTAACTGGGAGTTGTTTGCATTCCAGTTTTGCTGATTCTTTGTTGTGAGTAGTTGTGGTTTATCTCAGGATTCCTGTAAGGGTGTGTATTTGGAAGGATGCCGAGTCATCCAGATGTGCCTGAGAGCCGTTTTTGGCCCCACAGCCGTCCAGCTTTTTGGTTAATTCCCCCTTGCTTCCAGCCAGCGGCTTTTCAAAATCCAGACTCTATGTCCAAAGTGGTACAGGGATATTCAGTGTTGCCAGGAATTGGAAAATGAAGGTTTGGATTAAGTCCTAATTTCCTCCTGAGTTCAGATTGGGGTCTTTAATTACCTGCCATACAGAGGGGAAATAACAGGGCAGGTGGTCAAGAGGGTGTGGACTCTGCACCCAGTCCACGTTCAGCAGAGGTGGAGAGTGGCGGGCAGGAGGACAAAGAAAGGGCTGAGAAGCCAGTTATATGGGAGAGAGATTTCCTGGGCAGCCCTGGCCCCCAGTCCCTCACCTTTCACTTACTTGAAGTCTTTACCCTGGAATGGACAGATTTCACGTGATAGCAGATATTTTTCAAGCTGGGAAACTGAGTGGCTGTCAATTTGTGGGCAGACTCATGACTGTGTTCACTTCAGTGGATGCCAGCTGCCGTGGCAAACTTGACATCAGGGCCCAGTACATGGAGATTAATTTCCAGCCCGTGCCCCAGTTCTTTCTGTCTCGGGACTCTGACCCTCTCAACCTGTGGTCTGTGAGCGCCTCCGCTCAGGTCACAGACGGGAGAGCGTTCGCAGGGGGCTGGGGCAGTGGGGGCAGGGCACGCTCGAAGGGCACCCGCCTTAGTCACACCTGCTCCCGTCAGGCAGCGGGGAAACTGCACCACGAGGAAGTGGTTTGGCGAATCCCAAGGCACTGGCAGGAGTGGGCAAGCTCTGCTCGTGCTGTTGCTGAAGAGGTAGCTGTCACTGCCTGCAGGACAGTCCAAACCGCCTGCATAGCACAGAGGGCGTTCTGGACGCTGCCCGTCTCTCTGGCAAACCCTGGACCTGTCATTAGAGTTCTCTGCACCAGCCACGCCCTGTCTCTGCACCTCTGCCTGTTCTGCCTCCCGTGCCTGACAACTCCTCTTTGTCTTTTAGGGCTCAGCTTAGGTGACAGCTCCTCTAGGAAGTCCCTTCTGACCACCCCACCCCCTTCCCGACCTCATTTGGGTCCCAAGTCCCGGGACGTCTTCCGGAATGGCATGACTCCTCTAACCCACCCAGCGCTCTGGAAGTCAGGGGCCAGATCTTGTCATTGTTTTCCTCGCCAGTGCTGGCACTTAGTAGGTACTCAGTACGTAACCTTCACTGAGTGAGGCCTAGAGTACATCTGAAAAGGTGACGAAGCGGTCTGGTGTACCGCACCCCTGAAATCTGCATGCTTTCCTTGTTGGGGACTCTGCTGTCCTGGATCTTGGGACAGACCCCCAGCAGCTGGTCTCTTGTGCCCCACCCCCACCCCCTCAGGCTCCAGGTGGTGTGTGTGGCGTCCCCACCCGGGTATCTGCAGAGCTGGCATGTTCTTCTGAGAGTTTTGTTTTTGGTGATAAACCTTTTTCACATGTGTTTCCTTAAAGCTTGTCTTTGTTTAAGAACATAGGATATTTTTGGCTCTTTATGTTTATCATTCTGATCTTTTCATTTTTACAGCTACTACAAATTTTTCTTTTGCATTGTATTTCCTTATAGACTTTATTTGTATTTTAAATGTAAAAATACACATTGTTTCCAGAGTTTGGTGGTGTTTTGTTGGAAAACCAAAAACCATTGCTTAGCTGAGATTGTCTTGGCCAGTGTTTTTGTTACACAGGTTCACCGTGGACCAGATAATTTATAACAGCAGCCTTTCACACACCAATAGCAGACAGGAGACCGTCTCTTAAAAAGTCGCTGCAGAGGCGCGCCCTGGTGGCCGAGCGCTCCAGTCCACCCCAGCAGAGTCCCACATACATCCCGGGGGTCCCGGGTTCAGTACCGTGGGGCGAGCAGCCCATGTGAACCACTAAATAAATGAGAGTGCTTCTTCCACCTGCCCCTCTCCCCGCCTGCTCGCCTTCACGCCTGCCTGTACCTTTTCGTAAAACAACGTCTTTAAAACTTAGTATTAAGGTAGCTTACAGACCAATTACACGATTGTTCCAGGCAGAGGGGCCATGAGAAAGTAAGCCGCTAATTGAGTTGAGGTTTGATCTACAACCTGATTCTTGGGAGAGTGGGTTCAGCCCTCCAGGAGCTGGCGTCTAGCTGCCAGGACAAAATCGAAGTCCCGTGTTGCTGGTTTGATGCTGCGGAGGGCGTCGGCGCTGGGGGCACTTGAACCGACTAGCCTCCCCTTTGGCTAATGCCCCAGGCCTCTGCGGAGCTGTTTAGTCCAACAAAGAATCCCCTCTCCTCTCCTCTCCTCTCCTCGACCAAGTCCCTGCTCCAGTAAATGCTCACAAGCTTCTGGAAGTCACCATTAGGATGTCACTGCATGGCGTGGCGGGCAGACACCACTTCGTTGCTGTGGTGAGGACGAGAGTCCTCTGCTGTGATGTGCGCAGCGCTTTGCTGACACCCTCCCTGTGTCAGGCTGATGCGCTCGCAGAGCATCGCACTTCCTGGCAGTCGCATGTGCTCCTCCTGCTCAGGGCGGCAAGTGTGCATGTTTGACAGAGACCTGATGTCCAGCCTGAAGGCACTTTCATAAAGCAAGTTATTCAAAACAAGCTTTAAAATGCGGTCCTAAAATCAGAGTGAGTGTGCACAAGCATCCTCCCGTTTTCATTGCAGAAAATGTCCCCCTGTGTCTTGAAAAATGGTTTGTCTGCTTGCTCGTGTCTGTGGTTTTCCATTCTGTGGACCCCCTACTTGTCTGCTCCCGCTTTGGGGTATGATTGCTTGCGTGCACTCCGGTGTGTGGTGGGCATTTCCATGACTTCCTGTGGACCGACGTCCTGACCCTCATCAGCTTCATCTGCCCCTCCTGAGGTGAGGGTGGCTGCCGTAACCCAGGAGCCGGTGAAAACCCAGCCTCTCCTGGGAATGAGGACGCTGTCAGGGCTGGTGGACTGTCAGGCTGCTGCAACTGGAGGCCAGGAGGGTTTGCCCTCCCCGGTCCAGTGCGCACAGGGTGCAGACAGGTGTCTGGTTGTCTTCTGCTCCTGCCGGGCTCTGCTGTGTCTCCGGCGCAGCCTCTGAGCATCGCTGGTTCACGCTTCCCTGCCTTTGCCCAGGTGCTCCGTTCCCCTCTGCCCTGTGGATTTCTGTGCATATTTAAGGCCGCACAACCGGCATGTCTTCTGTGAGCCTCCAGTTTGCTCCGGAGCGGAGACGGCCTCCAGGCCACTGTCCTGTCTTCAGCCTCCTTTTACTCTGGCTTTTTATTTGTTTCAAAGGAAAGGAGTGGGCAGGAATGAAAGCAGGTAAGCAGCCAGGAGAGAGAGGCAGCAGAAGCACTTTGTTTTATTTGACTCAAGTTGGTTGGTCCCCTTGGTCTTGCTGGTGGGTCTTGAGCCCTGGACGGTGGTGTGTAGGATCCCAGGTGTGCTACACGGCTAGGCCAGCAGGGGGTGCTGCGTTGTCTAGGCTTCTTGCCTGGCGGTGCTGTGAGCCCCTGGGGACAGGACCGGGCTGTCAGTCGCCCTGATCCCCGGCCAGTCCCCGGCTAGTGTTCCTGATTGCCCCGGCGCGTTAGCAGAGCGTGCGTGGTCCGCTAATGGTGCAGTCCGGACTCGTTCCTAAGGCCAGAGGGAAGAGTGGGTTGTTTTCACCTTCGTGGCCAGGGCTGGCTCTGTGCCAGGCGCTGGCTGGGCATTTTCCACTGGCGAGGAGACCAGGATCTGCTGGCGTGAGAGCCGCTTGGGCTAGCAGCCTGTCCCCCGTGTGGGCCAGCGGAAAGCGGGGAGGCTGGGAGACGGCCATCACGCTTACGTTTTAAGGCAGCGTCCACAGCATGTTTTGCTTTGTGAGTAGACTGGCTGGAGTAGTTCGAAGCCACTGGCAGAAGGAGGGATTCGTTGTTCGTGGAAACTGATGGGAAGAAGTTAATCTAACATTCACGTGGACTGATTTATTGAGAAACAAGATACCATGGGAAGGGAGACAGTGAGCGCAGAGTTCTCCGCTGCCCCATAGAGCTGTCTGGGACTTGAAACTGTCGCTGTCCAGGCCCCGCCTCTGAGACGAGTTGGTTGGTTGGGGTGAGGCCCAGGTGCCAGGATTTTCCAGAAAAGCCCCCACGGGGAGCTAGCACGTGGCCTGAATTGAGAGCCATCGCTGGACAGTCCGGCTGTGGTGGTTTGACGAGCGTCCTGTGCAGAGCGGACGGGGCTTGGACGAGCTGAGCCTGGACTGCACTGAAAGCCCGCCGTCACTGACCGACGGGCACCCTTGGGAGCCACAAGCTGGCTGCTAGTGGCGGCCTTTGCTGTGCCCGGGAGAAGTGTGGGCTTGTCGTGAAGAGGGCTGAGCCCCGCGGACCTCTTCCCACCGCGGGCACCGTAGTCCTGCGCCTCTGCTCATCGCCGTCACCCCAGGCCCCCGGCCATGCGTAGGGCGGTGTAGAGCAGCTCTTCTTCCCCCCTTTGCTCAGCCTCCGATGGACATCCAGAAGCAATCCCACTTCTCCCTCTGTAAGGGAGATGTTTCACCCCACTTTCCCTGTCCTGCGCGGCCCAAGCTGATTTTCGAGACAGTGCCACCCTGAACTCTCTCTCCTGTGTTGCAGTGTCAGGAGGCAGCGAGTGCCCGAGAGCCCTGATGATCAGTGGCGGCCTGCAGGGTGTGGTTGGGTGGTCAGTGATTGCCGTCCGCACCGTCCTACCCGGGGGTTTCAGGCCCAGGACCCAGAGACAAAGACCAAGGGGGATGAGGACACCCCGCCCCAATGTCCTGGGAGGTGATGCAGAAATTCCACCTCCCATCGCTGGCTTTCATGAGAGTGGACCCTGAGACCAAAGGGTGGCCAGAGGGGCCGTACAGCGGCATGCTCACAGGTGTGCCGGAGAGCCCTGGCACGCCCAGATCTCCTTGTGTTAGTGACGGTACTCACAGGCGTGCTGCAGAGCCCTGCACGCCAGGATCTCCCTGTGCTGGTGGCAGTGGTGCTGGCAGGTCCTGTTTGGGTCCGGACCACGGACAGCGTCCCCACCGTCCGAAGGGCGAAGGGCGTTTGCTGCAGGAGACCTTGACCTCATACCTCACTTTCTGCTGGATACCGTTTGTCAGGCTAAAGAAGCCCCTTTTTATTTTAAGTTTAAAAGACAAAAGTGAATGTCTTGCAGTTTATCAAATGCCTTCTTTTCTGCAGCTGTGGAAAGCTGTGTGTGTTTTCTCTTTGGCTATGTGGTGAGTCATGTATTTTTCTAACGTTACCTAAGCCAACTGCATTCTTAGAATAATCCCAGTGTTTGGTGGTAGGTCATGCTTTGTCTCGCATGGCATTTAATTTGCTGATATTTAGTTTAAGAGTTTTCTATCTTTATTCAGAAGTGTGAGAGCTGTCATTTTCCTCTCCTGAAATACCCTTATCCGGTGTCGGTATCAAGATTATATTGACCTTATAAAATGGCTTTAGGGGTTCCACTTTCTGTTTTCTCAAGGAATTTCTCTAAGCTCATTCTGCAGTGGTTAAATGAACCTAGCCGTGTGCTGAAACTCATAAAATGACAGACTGAAAATGTCAGCTTTACCGTACATGAATTACAAAAAAATTTTAGAGCCTTCACGAAGGGGAAGTTTTAAAATGTACCGCATTCACTCCATGTCAGGTGAGCCTTGAAGGGGTATCAGAGAGTCCTGGCGAAATACATTTTTTCTTGGTGAATAATGCTTAATAAATTTCCTCTGGGCGAGGCAGGAGGGGTCTGAAAAGCCTGCGTTTTATTTTTAAAGGAAAGGCGCAGGCAGGCGTGAAGGTGAGTAGACAGGCGGGTGGGAAGAGAGAGGAGGAAGCGCTCTCTTTTATTTTTATTTAGTTCGTCTGGGTTGTTCCCTCCTGTCCAAGGTCTCCGCTTACACCAGGGACCGTGCAAGCTGGTTTTAACTGAGGCCAACCACGAAACCGAAACCGTGGCGCGACCCAGGTCCCGGACGGCGTGGCTGCGCTGGGCTGCAGGCGGCAGCTGCTAGCCCACCAGGGCGCCCGTGCCGTGTGCTGCTCCCGGAACGTTTGGAAGGGCTCAAGAATTCGCTGGCGAGACCACTTCTCTGGACCTGCGTTTCCTCCGTGAGCTCTGAATGGCAGACTTGCGGGAAATGGTGCTTGTCGGCACGGTGGAGCCGGCGCCGCAGCGCGACCAGGGAGGGTCTGGAGGCCGGAGGGCAGGGAGCTGGAGCCTGCAGAGATGGCTGCAGAGGAGTCACAGGTGGCCCGGCCCGGTGGCGGGTGGACTTCCACAGGTGACTGCGCGGCTGCTGTGCGGGCGCCGCCCTGACCTGTCGTGACTCGGGGGTGGGGTCCATAGACGTGTGCGGGAGGGACGCGAGGGCCTGGTCCCACTGGGCCCCCACTGCGGCGCCTGCCTGGCGGGGCTGGAGAGGAGAGCGTGTTGCCTGGTCTGTTGGTACGTGCGGCGGCTGCTCCAGGCTCCTCAGCCTGGGGGTCGTTGGTCCCTTCTCTGTCGCCGTCCTCCCGCGGGGTCAGGGCTTCTGTCTGTTCGGAGACTAGGTGCTCGGGGCCTCTCCTGGGCAGGCTGTCTCCTGTAGTTAATTCTTCTTTACATAGTAAAAGTCACACTGGTGCCTTTGACCTTTATTAGCAGTGCAGTAGAGCCCCCGTCCTCGATTTCATGGTCACAGTTTCGGTTTTTCGTGGTCAACCTCTGTTTGACAGCATTACGTACAAACTGTCAAGTGCTATGTGCATTTTGAGGGAGAGATTAGCTATTTTGAGAGAGCACGTAAACATAACTTTTATTTGAGTCTCTTGTTACTGTTCTGTTTGACTGTTAGCTGGGAATCTCTGGTGTCTGATTAACACGTTAAGCTCTGTCACAGGTCTGACGCAAGGAAAAGCTGTGTGGAGGGTCCTGCACTGGCCCTGCTGGTAGGCCTCTGCTGGGCGTCTTGGAATGCACCCCCTTGGACGGGGGTTGCCTGTACAGAGCTTGGTGGGGAAAAGTGGCATTTCCTCGGCTCCTCGCCCCCGGCTGCTGGAGATGCACTGCTGTTCTCCGGCGGCCGTGTGCGGTCGAGGACGCGCACACACAGGAGCACTGGTTTTCTTGAGTGAGAGGACACAGAGGAGCCTGGTCTGGAGCGGGGCGGCTGTCTCACGGGACAGCGGTGCTGCGTGGCTGAAGCGCCTGCCCGCGGGGGAGCCAGCATCCAGTGACTCCTCTGGGCTTGGCTGGGCCTGTTTTGTTCACCTTGAGTTCTTAGGTAGATACTGGCCTGTAAAGTTTTGAAGACACCTCTTGAAGTCATGAATGAAGGAGAATCCCCGGAGCGCCTTCAGACACAGGTCTTCGCACAGAGCTCACCTGGCATGTTCGTGATTCACCTGCATACTGGATTGTCTCTTCTAAAGCCACAGGACATGCTCAGGTGTTCCAGCTGTGATCTTACCTGGCCTCTCAGTTACAGGTGGCCGAGGTGTGTGACTGGGTGACCTGGCCTGGTATGGCCGGGGTCTGCAGGTGCTGAGATGCAGAGGAGGGGGGTGGTGGTGGGCCCTGGAACCTGGCCCAGGCCCTGCCTCCTGATACCCACACGCCTCCCTCCTGTGACTAGTTGGAGGCAGAGCCTGCGCCCCGCCCGGCCTTTCTAGCTGGTCGGCCTGCCAGGCGGTGGGGCAGGCTGGGAAGGAGGGCACCTCCCTGACTGTGGCTGCTTCCTGCCAGGACTGGGGTGCGGGGGTGCTCAGCGCCCGCTTCTGCGTGGTCCTGGAGGCATGATGGCTGTCTCCCCCGCACTCCTGCTGGTGGACAGGTTTGTGACTGCCGTCTTCCTTTCTTGCTTTTATAATTGGAGACTGTGTCCTCGGGGGGAGCCACAGTTTAAATTGGGGTCTGTCCCTGGGCTGGAGCGGGTGCCTGGCCACCGCACTCCCCCGACCCGCTGCTCCTGCTGCGAGGGCTTGGCTTTCAGCCCCAGGTTCTGCTCGGGTCCCATTTCCCGCGCGGGGAGGGTCCCCAGTCTCTGTAGCTCTTGGGGGCGTTCGCTGTGTGTGGACAGGGCCCTGCTGGCACGGTGGCCGGCTTCCGTCCGACAGCTTGGGGTCTGTCTCACACTGTTTCCCGCGAGTAGGCAGGATTGTCACACCGTGCTTTGAGAAGGCGCTTCTGTGTTTCTGTGACAGCTGAGGGGGCAGAGTCAGGCCCGGTGTAAATCTATGCGTCGACGGAGCGTCTGTGTTAGAGGCAGGCGAGCTGGCGACAGCACTTAGGAAGCAGTCTTCAGAGGAGCTATTCAGCCATTTTGCCTTCTCCACCCCAGACAGGTACCTGGATATACCTGCCCCTTCGGGAGCAGGGTTCCTCTTCCCGTGGGTCCTGAGTTTCCTGTCTGTCACGGGTCTCTGAGCCTTTGCAGCTGCCGCTGCGGCACAGGCCTGCCTGCCCGCGAAGGGCCTGTGTCTCGCCCTCTTCCCGCTGCCCAGGCCTGCCTTCTGGGACTAACTGTTCTCTGATTCAGCTTGTTTCTGGTGCCTGGGGACCAGAAACTGCTCGCAGAGTAAGAAGTCCCTGGAACTGGCGCCAGCAGCTCGCAGGAGGGGAACCTGGAGTTCATTCCTCAAGACAGAAGTTCTGAAAACTCCCTGTACCTGGAGGAACCTGTTCCACCGGCCAGCTCCCCTCCAGCTGTCCTCTGCCTCCCCTTCCGGGACAGTGACCAGGGTTGCGGGGGTGGGGGGTGTGGCGGGGAGCAGCTGCGATACGAAGTCCCAGGCTCAGTTCTGGTCGCGAACCGTGCCACGTGGGCAGGGGCCCAACGTCTCTGAGCCGCAGCTTCCGCTGCCGGCAGCGGGCGCCCCGTGAACTCCCGGGAGGGCGCTCCTTCAGTAAGCGCGTCTCCTGCGAGCCAGGAGCGTCGTGGACACCAGAGGACACTGGTGGCCTGCGAGCAGGAAGAGGAGGCGTCCCCCGGTGCAGGGCAGCGGTGAATGCTGGCAGTGTCTGGGGCGTCTGCAGGCATCTCAGCGCCACTCAGGCCTCTGAGAGGCCGTCCGCAGGGCCCATGGCGCTCACAGTCCTCGCTGGGCCACCCTGGCCCGGGTCTTGATCCTGGGTCCGTGGCTTTCAGCCAGCACCTCAGCTGCCTACACCATAGAGGGGGCTGAAGTGACCTTCCGTTTAAAAAAGTTGACTTAGTATTTGTTGATGCAATTTTGTTTGCAAAAGAATATGAACCCACATGTGCAGGGTCCCGTTCTTCAGACATGACTGCACACCCTGCCTCCCACCGCCTTGGGTGGTGTCCTCCTCACCGTCCAGAGGACCCGCCACCCCTTCCCCACCGGTCACCTCAGCCTGTGTCCGTGTCCAACTGCTGGTTGTTTCAGCTGCTCCTTTGCTTTGTTCTTCGTAGTCCACGTGAGAGCGAGCTCGTCAGCATGTGTCTGTCTCACGCTGCCTGACTCGCTGAGCGTCGTCCCTCTAGTTCTGTCAGGTTGTCGCAGATGACAGGGCTCTGCCTCCTCTAAGGACCATGCAGCCGCCGTAGTGCAGAGCGAGCACATCTGTGTCCGTCTCTGACGGCTCTGCCGGTGGAAGCGAAGCTGGGGGAGGGTGGCGCTCAGCCCCGCACGCTGCGAAGGGCTTGCTGCTCCCACCACACCCTGGTCCAGCACGGAGAGACGCGCGTGCACGCGGTGGGCTGGGTGTCAGTGTCTCTAGGTCCCCGGGCTCACAGGCGGAGTTGAGCTCATGTCCGTGTTCATGAGCCTAACCCGCAGGCCCTCCTCGACCTGACGCGTGCTGGGTGCTCGGCGTGACGAAGGCTCTTCCCAAAGAGGACGTGCCAACCCGCCTGAGCGCCAAGGCCCCCGGACCTGGCCCGCCCTGCAGCCGGGAGAAGGAAATGCTGTCGGAGCAGGGTGTGAAGTGAGGCGTGGAGGACGCGCCCGAAGGTCACTGCTCAGCTCTGCTGACTGTCATGGCCACAGGCCCTATTGGCCAGGCCTCCCTGTGCTGCAGGGGTGGATGCTCTCCGGGCACCTGGTGCACGTGCACATGTGTGTCTGTGATTTCTGATATTAAAAACGATGACAGATATTTCAAACTGAAAGCCACTGTCTAGACAGAAAACACAGACCACGATGCATCACGTCTGCGGTGGCCTCGCTGCGGTCTCTTGGTGACTCTTGTGCCCCGGGAGGCCGCGAGTAGCGCCCGCACTTGTAGATGAGGAGACGTGGCCCCGGCAGGTGATGCAGAGATGGGTGCTGGAGTTCAGGCTGGGAGCCCTCCCCAGGAGGCCTGCGCTTGGCTGGCCCAGGGCTCCCACCTCAGTTTAACGGGACAGCAAGTTAGCTGTGGCTGTGCGTCAGCTTTGCCTTCTTCCTGCTCCTTCGCGTTTGCCCCCAGCATCCTGGAAGCATCGCTCTTTCTAGAAGGGCTCGGGCAGGACAGGAGCAGCTGTGCCCTGTGGTAGCCATGCTCCTTTGGAGGGACAGCCCACCCTCCTTATTTGTGTGGGCCCGAGTTGGAGAAGCTGGTAACCGTGTCTCGGAGCAGCCTCCTGTTTGTCCACTCAGCCACCAGCACTGTCACGGAGACCCCAAGTGCCTGAGTTCAATCCACAAAGGGTGACTTTGAAAACTTGCCTCACTTCTTGGCCATTTCCTTGGGCTGTTGTCCCCAGGCCCCCAATTCCTCCGTCCTTGCTCAGCGGCTTGGCCTCAGGTGCAATGCGGCAGCCCTGCTTCTTGTTGCTGGTGGGCGGAGTGCCGCCCCGGAGCAGGGCACGGGCGCAGGATGGCTCACTTACCGCCGGAACACACTGCCTCTTCTAAACGGCTTCTGTCTCGTGCAGGGCACGACGCTGTGCCTTCTCCACCGGCTCCTGCTGCCTTCACCGTGGGGTACCTACAGGAAGCCGGGCTTGAGGACCCTTCCTGACTCAGAGTGGGGGTCCAGGGTGGTGAGAGAAAAGCATTCCATTTCTCGCTGGCAGAAGTTCCTCCTTTAAGGACCTATCTTTATTTCTCATTGATTGAAATAGGCGATCCATTTGCACGGTTCAGAGTCCAAAAGTGTGAGCGTGCTGCGAGAGGCTCCTTTCCACCCGTGCCTTTGCCCCAGTCCCCAGCCCGGAGGTGAATAGTGCCAGTCCTTGCTTCTCCCGAAGGGTCCTGCGCGGTTCCGCGCCGGGACCCCTCGCCTTTCCGCTTCTCGAGAGTTCAAAGTGTCCCTGACCTCCTTGAGGCTGCAACGGAGTGTGTCCTGAGCACTCGGGCTCTTTCCAGGCCTCTGAAAATCTGCCGCCGTTGCACTTGAACGTGGTCGTGCACAGTGCTGGGTGGCTACACGTGGCCGTGGCTTGGGTGTCGGACGGTGCATACCAAGCGTTGTCGGGCGCCCAGGGTGTTTGCACCCCGGGAGGCCCCATTTGCCCCAACCCATGCAGCCCTCACCTCCTGCTGACAGGGAGTCTGGACCAGCCCTGGAGCAGAGGCGCCCGGGGAAGGGGTGCAGGTCTGACCTGCAGCTCACCTGTGCTGTTCTCGGTGCGAACAGCGACCCCTGCGGCCCACTGTGTCCCGCTGAGGTGGTTGGTGACGCTCTGCTCCTTGGACCCTGCTGGCCCCGAGAGCCCGGGCTTCGGAGAGCGGCCGGCTGGCATTACTGATAACATGGCTTGTCGCTGTGCCCTGTGTCTTTCCTTGCGCATTTTTTAATCTGTAGAGACAAAATTCTGGTTTTGCGAGTTGTGAGATAGACGGCACATGACACACTGACTCCTTTTTCCTGCCTGACTGCCTCCCTCAGACTTCCCGCGTCCTTGGGTGTCTTGACCACTGACAGCCCCGAGTGTCCCCGAGGCCTCTTAGTGTTCTTGTTCAATGAGCCTGGACAGGCCATGTCAGCAGATCCCGGGGCCCAGCGCCGCCCATGGTCGCCTGCCTGCAGCCCAGCTCCTGCAAACCTCACCTCGCCCTCCGGCAGCTGAAGGAACTGAGCTGAGGGCAGTCACCGCCTGCCCCGCGGCTCGGCCCTGTAGGGAGAGGCCGAAGTGGGCCAGGATGTGGGCACATGGCCTCCTTGAGTCCTCACAGCTCCCTGTGAGCAGACTTGGACGTGTCCCAGCAGCTGGAAGCCATTGAAGGGCTGCAGGGAGCAGCTGCTGGGACCCTCTGTGCTTCAAGAGATGGCCCTGCCTGCGGAGTGGACAGCGCGTCCGTTGGGACCCCAGTTGGGGCACTGTGACTGAGATAGCCCAGGAGGGGATGGCCAGCCACGGGCGTGGCGGGTCGCAGTCCTCAGGGTGCAGGGCAAGATGGCTGGCACTTGGGACCAGACCCTGGCTGACAGATTTGGAATAGCCTGCAAGGAGACGGAAGGTTTCTGAGCCTTTTCTGTTGCTGATCAGTGTGGAGGCCCTCAGAAAATACTCGCTGAGTGGATGCGGCCTGTCAGTTGTGCAGAGTATCCCTGCTCTGACTGCCTTCCGCTCAGGGCAAGGCCCAGGGCGACATCTAAGAGAAGTGGGTCCCCTCTTCCCTCAGCACCCCGCACTCCTCCTGCCCGCTGTCGGAGGGTGGGCTGGGTGGACATCATGGGAGAAGGGCAGCAGGGCCTTGTCATGCCTCTCTCAGGTGTGCCGGCTGGGTGACAGGTGCATGCTGGTCGGCGCGCGTGTCGGTGCGTGTGGGTGGAGCAGGGTTCTTGGACCAGGGTCCTAGGAAGCTCCCAGGGAACCTGGCTAGACAGTTGTGTCCTGGGGATTAGAGACGGAACCAGTCTCCAGCCGGAGCTGCTTATTTCTTGCTCTTGGTGGTTTGACTCCTCAGGTAGGTCTCCATCGCTGCCAGTGGGGCGGCCGTGTCTTCTCTGTAACAGTGAAGGCCCTCTACTGCGGATGCCACGTAGAAGCAGGAAGTCTGGAAGCAGCCCCCAACCCTGGCATATCCCAGGTGCCTCCCTTCAGCTGCCCTCACTCTGCTGCCAGCCGGGGTGTGGGGGCAGGTGTGGTCTCCTGCTCTGCCTTCTCCTCCTCACTCCGCCCCGTCTTCCATTGTCCCTCCTTTCTTTCAGCCCTGCTCACAGGTCACTCTGACTCGTTCTCCACTCTGACACTCTGAGACCTGACTCCTGGGCTTGTGTGCACTCAGCCTGTGTCCATGCTCCTCCTGGCCCTCTCTTGCTCCTTCAGCACAAGCGCGTGTTCCTCCTCTGGCCGCAGACAGGAGCCGTGCGCCTCTGCATGCAGAGCGACACCGGGGCAGCGGAGCTGGTGCTGCCCTGTCCTCCAGGAGACCCCACTCCAGAGGGAGGTGTGTGAAGGGGACTGTCTGTCCAGCACCACGAGGACTGGTGGTCAGTGCTCTGAAAACACCTGCTGTGTCGGGCAGCCAGTTAGGGCAGACTTTGCAGGCGGCCCAGGGCCCGCAGAACCAGGCACACTCCCGGCCGTGTCCAGCCTGGCGAGCGTGGACTGCAGTGCAGCAGCGCGCTGGGGCTCTGGCAGACCCTGTGTCCTGCCTGCCGGCGAGCTCGGGGACGCAGGCTCGTCCGCTGCCTTCCCGGACAGCGTGAGGGCCGCAGGAGTACTCCTGGTGTCCGAGGGCCTGGGGCTGGACCAAGTCCCCACGGGCACGGGGCCGGTGAGGGGACAGCCTGCACATCCAGGCCGTGTCCTCCTCTGGCTCTCCAGACCGGGAGGAGCATGGGTGCCACTGTGTGTCTCACCCCTCGTCCCTCCTTAGGGAGACCGCACTGCTGATCGAGGCCCAGCCCAGAGCTCCCGCCCATCTGGGCTCCTGCTGCTGTTGCTTCCCTGTCCTCCCGGCCCAGCAGCCAGGCTTCCTGTGACCCACAACCTAGAAGGGGAGCGAGG
The DNA here is from genome assembly GCA_004363575.1 of Solenodon paradoxus. Taxonomy (NCBI): domain Eukaryota; kingdom Metazoa; phylum Chordata; class Mammalia; order Eulipotyphla; family Solenodontidae; genus Solenodon; species Solenodon paradoxus. Next base: position 69,374 of record RJWH01004195.1, on the reverse strand, counting down.
GGCCAGAGCCTTTCTGCCTGGGCCCCGCGCCCGAGCCAGGCGCCGCACGACCCCAACCGCCGGACTGGAGAGGGCGTCCTGTGGGCTCCAGTGCCAGCCTAAGTGACGTCAGCCTCTTCCCACAAACGGCAGCCCCGAGAGGCTTTCTGCTGACCTTTCCAAGGTCATGGCTTATGGTCTTTTCTCAAAACCCTGAGACCTTGGTTTTTAATAGCTCTTATCTGCACTTCATCTGCGCAAACTCGTGGCACCAAGGAGTGGGCGCGAGTCTGGGGTCTCTGCTCCCTGCTCCTCCGGCCCGCCTGGCAGGCTCGGGGGCAGCACACCTTCATGATCTCCCTCACCCATCACTCCCTCCTTTATCCCGCAGGCCCTCAGCCTCTCCCCGCGCCCAGGGCGAGGCCAGGGCTCACCAGGAGGGGCGCCCCTTCCCTAGGCCTGCTGTCCTGCACTGGGCCCCTGCCTGGGCAGCTCTGCTTGAGCAAACTCGGCCAGAGTGAACTCAGATTCCCCACCTTCTTCCCATTCTCTGGTGACAGGTTCTAGCCTGGTTGTAAAGTTTTCATCAAAGGCTGAATCTTAGATGGTAAATAGAGTGTGTGTGGAGACAGTGCAAAGTTCGCTCTTACAAATGTAAATAAATCAACCCGGGCTGTGGATCCATTTGTTTCCTGTTCTGAAACTTTTTTTTTGTTGGTTTTTAAGGAAAGGGGCAGGCAGGCAGGGAGAGGAGGAAGAAGCATTTTAATTTATTTAGTGGTTCATCTTGTTACTTAGTTTCTACAGTGACTGTTGTTAAACATGAGGAAACCGAGAATCAGAGGTGACTGCACGGGCCAGAGTCACGCAGCTTGTGAGCGGCTGGCCAGCGCTTCAGTCCAGTAGTGTCTGACTTCAAAGCTCCCTTTTTCTCATATACTTTGTTATGATAGAGCACATTTCTTTTCTCTCAATTTGTAGCTTTAGTATAAGTAACAGTTGGGTAACAAAAGCTTACTTGTGATTCAAGATTTTTCCGCCTGCCACATAATTCTGTGTCTATATGGAAATCAAGCTGGAAGAATTTCATCACAGTGTCCTCTGAAGTCTACCTGTTTTCATTAGAGAGTGACTCAGCTGTCCTGGTATTTCAGTACATAACCAGAAACTCCCTAACCCTTTTATTTTCTTCCTATAGGAATTTGCTTGCTAGAAAACAAAATGCAAGACTTGACAAACAAAATGACTTGGGATGGAAGTTATTTGGAAAAGTACCGCTCCGAGAGAATGCTCAGAAAGATTCAAAGAAAATACAAAAGGTATACAAGATACAGAGACCCAGAACATGCTGAATGGTATATGTTTATGAACCTTACAGAAATGACCACTGTTGAGGCTTTGAAATTGGAAACGTGTTATTTGCATGCCAGTGCCGACTTTCTAAGACTGAAGTCTCTGCTCAGAATGTGGCTGGCTCGAGCCATCCACGTTTCTTGCAGCACCTGACGCGCTAGGGAAGGCCAGCTGAGAGCACTGGACTTCAGATCTTTACAGTGTGGTTTAGCGTCCATTTTCTTCTTAATAGTGCAATGTAATGTCAAGTTTTCATTGTGTGATATTCAAGTGTTGTCTTTCTCTGATCCCCTGGGCTTGGCACTTAATCCCTCCACTGCTGCTGCTGGCCAAGAAGGCGAGGACCCCGTTCACCCAGGACGCCACCTGTCGGGCAGGGGGTAGGATGGGTGCAGGGTCAGGCCAGAATGGTATCTCATCACTCTCTGCTGCCTCGCTCCCTGTGGGAGACCCAGCGGCTGGGGACAGGCTCCCCGCTTCAAGGAGGGGCTCGTGCGTGGGCTCAGCACTGCCGGGACGCCCGCACTGCCTGCGTCTTCTTCTAGCCCGAGTCCCAGCCCTGCGGTGTTCTCACGGCCTGCTCTTTGCCCGTGCTGCGCACTGCCCCCCGCAGCCCAGCCTGCTGACCGGCTGTTGGTTGACAGCTGCTTGCTCGCTTCGGAGGACCTGCTTGCTGAGCACCGGGCCTCGCGCTTGGCCTTGGAGCTGGAGGAACGACAAGTGTCTGTGCCTAAGAGCACCGCTGTGGGAGGAAGCGATGGAGTGCAGGCGTGGGAAGGCGCACACAGGTGCTGGAGCGGAGGGAGGGCACAGAAGTTCCACGTGGGACTAGCACTAGTGGGGCTCATGGACTGAGTGGCTCCTGTGTGCCAGTTGAAAGGAGTCGGTGCTGCGTTTCTAGTTCATTTAAACTCGCTACGACCTTCTGAAGAAGAGGGTACTACTGTCCTCATTTCCCACTGCCTTTGTGATCGGTGTGGGGTCCTGCTGTCGTACGGGACACAGCTGGGATCAGCCCCGGGGCCCCCTGAGCTCTGCCTCTGCGGGAAGGGCCGGCCGTGCCGAGGGCTGGTGAGCAGCGGGAGTGGGGAGCGGAGGGGCTGTGCGCTGCTGTGCACCTGTCTCGAACTGAGGGTTTCGCCCTGCAGGGAGGCATGGGGTCGCCCGGCACCATGGCCTGGGCCTGGTGAGGGGAAGCGGCGTCGGGCGCAGCGCTCTGGGGGCCGTGGGGCTGCAGGAGACAGCACCCGAGAGTGTGAAACGTGCCCGCGTCGGGCGCGGTGCCAGGGTGGGCGGGGCGCCATGCCGGGGCTTCGGAGCAAGGTGGATTTCCACGCAGTTCAGTTTTAATGCCTCGGCAACCTCCATTTGTTCTGATGTCGTCTAACGTCCCCTCTAGCAACGGTCGGGTCCAGGAGACTCAGAAGTCGACCGGTGTGGGAATTCATTCATTGTTAGAGGCTGTGAGTCACTCACTGGGTAACTGGCTTATTAAAATAGCCTGCACTTAAAATATGAGTCTGTATACAAAACTGAGGTATACATTTCTTAGGACACTAAGTAGCTCGGTTGTTAAAAAATTTTTAAAAGAAATCCAGCCTTTCAAAAATGTTCCAATTCAGTAAAAAACTAAGCCACGCTAAAGAGATCCAGTATCTCTCAAGGCTCTGGTATCACCTGCATCCTGTTTGAATTTGTCACTGTGGGCGGTGCTGTTTTGTTTTGCTTTTTTAAGGTGGGCATGGATCATGGCTCTGACGTAAAGGCTTTTTGTGAACTGAAGGACTAAGTCAGTCCATCGTGCCGTAAGGTGATACTCACAGAGGACCGTCTGGCTTCGGCCATCAATAATAAAGGACGTAACTGTCCTGGCCGCGTCACACAATCCCACGTGTCCCGTTTGCCCACGCCTTGTGTCTCTGGCCGTCTCAGCTCTCGTCCCAGCCCCTCCCTGGGCCGGCAGGGCGCAGAGCCCGGACTGCACACTGGGGAGGTTCCTGTCACCTTCAAGAGGCCGGGGCCAGGGCCCGAGTGCCAAGACTTGTGACCCAGAGTGGCGATGGACACTCGCGGGAGTCAGCGCAGCTGGGACGCTCAGAAAACGCTTTCCTCTGCCCTTTCCCTCCGGAATGTTTCTGGAGAGTGGCAGCGCCGCGCCGCAATGGGGGAGCCCGCACTTGGGTTCGGACTGCCTGGGTGATGTCCCAGCTGGGCCACCATCCGGCTGTGTGACTTTGGGCCAGCCCCTCCACCTTTCCGAGCCTCATTGCCTCCTCTCTCGCCCGGTGGAGAGGGTGGAGTGTGGCAGAAGCACGTGGGGTGTCTGCTGTTCCTGCAGAACGGACAGTCTGAACCCATTCACCGGACTGTCAGGAACTCAGCAATGTAAGGAGACGGCAGGCTGTCTGCGTGGGCACAGCACTGAGCCACGAGAGAGGGTACTGGCTATTGGAGAGACAGCCATCTTTGCCATTGCACGTTAAATCCGTGTACAGATTTGGGCAGTTGCCGGTGGACTGGAGAAGCTGTCGAGGATAAAGATGGGGAGAAGGGCTTTGAAGTCTCTCCTGTCCCTGGGCTTGCGGCTGGGTGCCAGCTGCTTGGGCGGAGCGGGCGGGGCTGGGCACTGTAGTCATTTGCCCTGTGAATCGAGGACCCGCCTTCACACTGTCCACGACTCGGCGTTATGATGAGGGGCAACCTGCGTGGCCCTGCCTTTGCCGGAGCTTCCCGTGGGTCGGGGAGGGACACTTAGTAAGTAATTCTGCAGAGCTGCAGCGGTGACAAATGTTGTCAGGAGAGAGTCGGGTGCTCCCGTCCTGGAGACGCTGGGGCAGCACCGAGCACATTCCTCTGGAATCACATTCTCCAGCGTCTCCCAGCTGCCGGACCCCATGGCTGTCCTCTGGCCTGTCCCTGTCACCTGCTGCACAGCAGGTGTCCCTGCTTTCCGCCCAAGTCGACACCTGCGGGTGTCCTTCCTTCCTGCCCCTGGAAACACCAAGTGACTTCTGGATGCTTCTCGAGCCTGGGCGCCCCCAGAGAGCTCTGCTGGACTCAGCCTTTAAATGCCACGCCCGCACTGAGAGCCTCACGCTTGTCTCCCGGTGCCTTGCCCCTGGACTTGGGCGGGAGCCGCCTGCAGGAGGACGAGCTTCCTGTGTGTCAAGTGCAGACCTAAGCGCTTCGTTTCTCTTTTCCATGTCAGACCTGTTCCCTCTGCCGCTTCCTCCGTTTTGGGGAAATGACAGGTTTAGCCTGTTTCACGTCTCAAAATTTAGGACTTTTCTTGATGTGTCTGTTCTCACATTCCCCTTGCAGTCTGACTAGCGTTTCATCTACATTCTGTCGGTGAAGCTATGTGCAGTAAGACAGACAGTGGCTTGCTGGGAAAATCTGAAGCTCTGGCCAAGGCTTGGGCATGAAGTCTGATTCAGCACGTCTTCCTAGTGTGGCCTGGCAGGACGAGCGTGGGCTTTGTGGTCCTCTAGCTGCTCGAATTAGGGAAACAGGGAGTGGGTTTTAAGATAAATTAGCAATACTTCCTGATTGTGTCAGTTGTAGAAGGTACAAAAGATAGTAGCAGATTAAGAAGAAGAAAATGCCTGGAGTTTTCTTACCCCCGGATAACCACTGTTTGCATTGTTGGTATTTTTCTTTTCAGTGATTTTTTTTCCACGCACTTTTACTTTTTTTTTTTTTTTTTTTTTTTTTTTTTAGGGAAAGCGCATTTAAAAAGTCAAGGTGAGTCTCCGCAATTTGAGTAGAGACCATAGGACTCAGGGCTGCAAGCCTTTGGGGTGCTTTAGCACAGCCCATGAGTCCTGAGGAGTCGGCACTGTGCTGGCTGCAGAAAGCCAGCTTCCTGCAAGGCAGGGCAGGGCAGGGCAGGGCAGGGCAGGGCAGGCTGTTGGTGTCCATGTCCGAGGTCAGACACTGTCACGGGAGCCAGAACAGGCGTGTGTTCGGGTTTGTATAACCTGGAATGTCTTGGATGACCTTCTGGAATTTCCAGGCAGCGCCTAGAAGGTAAAGAGAGAATCCCAGAGCCAGGCAACCCAGGACGGCGTTGAGTGACAGCCGTTCCCGTCCCTGCTGGGTTCTGCGCATCGGGTGCTCAGAAGACCATGAGCCAGCACACACTGCAGAAAAGGAAAAGCCTGCGGGGTCAAAGCAAGTAACTGACCGCAGGTTGACAGGAAATTCTAAAACCATCCCTTGTGCCCGGGGATAATGGGTTTGGCCAGGTTTCCCTACAGAGGGCAGTCCTGGGGGAGGAGCAGTGAGCACACTCTCGGGGGTCTCTGTGAACGCGGCTGTAGAGCTGGAGCAGCCCTGAGCAGCTGTCTGAAGAGTGAGAGTAGCAGGTGGGAAGATGATGGTCATTCCAGGTGCTGCCGAACCGATGCGTCACGGTGTCCCCCAGCCTGCGTGCCTGGCCACACCCAGAACGCTCACGCAGAGAACCCTGGCGAAGCCCAGTTCTGCCAGCGAGAGGCTGCTAGGAGGAGGCAGAGCGCCCTTTCCTTTTCCCCTCAGCCCTCTTCTCCTGTGCCCGCCGCCTGCGCCTCAGGGTGACAGCAAGAAGAGCTGGCCGCCGCCTCAACTCAGCAAGGGAGTAATTCAAGTGGCCTCCTCCCGGGAAGAGACAGCATTGTTTCCAAAGGAAAGGTGCAGCAGGAATGAAGGTGGGTAGGCAGCCAGGAGGCGAGCGAAGCATTTTCATTCATTCTGTTTAGTTGTGTCTCCTGGTTCCCGGCTCTGAGCCTGAACCTGGGACCTTGGGATGTGTGCTGACCACACCCAGCCGCTACTCCACTAGGATGCACCATGAGACACAGCCTCTTTAAAGAGCTGAGAGAAAGTGCCGCCTTTGATAGCCAGCAAAACCACCCTGCGGAATGAAGGTCCAGGGCCGGGCACACAGCAAGCACATCCCAGGTGGGTGGGCAGCATGAGCAAGCCCCTGCGTGGAGCTCTGAGGAGCCTCAGGTTCGAGGCAAGTACGGCTGTTTCTGTACCTGCCCTTAAATTGCTTGTCTAAATGGAGTCCCAGATGCTGCTTAAACATCTTGTCAGTGTGCACAGCAGGCCTGGATGGGCTCTTCTCATTACCAGAAGCTCCATAGTCATCCCTGAATTAATAGGGAAGCGCTGCACTGGTTTCTTGGTTTTACGCCTGCATCTGCTGATTGACGTGTTTTAGGTCCATGAAGGGGCCTCTCGGGAAACGGAAACCTGGTGTCCAGGCAGCTCATCGGGGAGCTGACAGCGAGCGCCTTTGGAGTCAGACGGCCTGGGTGCAAATCCCGCCTCTCCACCGACCGGCTGTTACCTGCCGGGGAGTTAAGGACTCGGCTGCTCTAGGGGGGAGAAAAGGCCGGGGAATGAGGATCGCGCCTGTGCTGGTTTTCTGTTGCTGTGCTAACACATTTCCCCGAAGCTGCTGGCTGACGACAGCACATTTATCTCTTACGGCTTTGGAGGTCGGAAGTCTGAATGAGCCTTCAGGCTAAACCCCAGGTATTCACGGGGCTGGTCTCTCTAGTGGCCCCGGGAGAGAATGTGTCTTTTCTCCGCCAGCTTCCCGAGGCTGCTGCACCACGCGGGTCTGTTTCCGTGGACACGGGCTCTCCCCTCCTGAGGCTCGTCTCCCCTGCTTCTGTCTTTTAAGGGCTTTCTGGTTATGGGGGGCCCGCCCTGGGAATCCAGCGTCGTCTCCTCATCTCAAAGCCCGTGCTGTTCGTCATGTTTGCTGAGTCCCCTCTGCCATATGAAGGAGCAGCCACACGCCCCCAAGATTGACACGGGCGTGTTGGGGCCATCCTTGAGCCTGGTGGCCTTGGTAGGATTGACCGAGACTTCCTCTTTCACTCCAGATGTTCCCTCTGAGATGGCATCTTCCGGGGCTTCTCCCTGACCGTCCGGCGTGAAAGGCTGCCCCATCCCACCCGCTGGGTGTCATTCTGTCACCGACTCAGGGGTGCTTCCGCACGGCACCTTTCTCCACCTGACATTCTTGCCCATTTGTTTCTTCATCACCTGCCTCGTAACCCCTAGAGAAAATAAATGCACAGACAGACCTGCTGTGTTTGTTGGTTGCTTATCCCGGGGCCTGGGGCAGCACCTCGTTCTGTCTAGTAGCTGGACTGAAACTGTGTCGAGTGGATGAAGGAAAAGGGTTCAAAACACACCACTTTGGTTTTCTTTTTCTGTGATAACACAGGCTTTTTTCCAAATCTGTTCACATGCACCGTGACCTCCTTCTTGCTAAGGAATGGTTTCTGTGTCACTGTCAGGAGTCACTTAGCAGGCTCCTAGGCTGGGCTCTGACAGCATTCCTCCAGTACCCTCTCGATCCCTGGGAAACGCAGCGATGTGTCCGCATCCTCGCTCCTGCCAGCCTGTCTGCCAGGGCCCTGCCGTGGACAGACGAGCCTGTCTTCACTGTCTCAGTTTGCGAGGCTGGGGCAATGTTGCAGCTGATCAAATATGGAGAGACAGCCCGTGTGCTGGTGGTGATGCGGGAAGGCTGGCCGTGCGCCTGGTGAAGTCCGAAGCTTTCTGCTGGGAGAATTCTTTGCAGGTGGATTAAGATGGATGTGAGGCCTAGGGCCGTACTGGGCTGGCGCAAAGGCTTTGTTAACTTCCGGTTTGGGCTTTAAGTTTCAAAATCTAGTGAAGTCACCTGTCGTCACATGGCACGTCACGTTTGTTACAACTTTGTCAACTGTCCTCCGCTCTGAAGTGTGCGATAGAAACTGCCTGGAGTCACTTGCAGCCTTCAGCCTGCCGGGAGCTGAGCTCTGCACTTCGGTAAGCGTTTCTCAGCGCGTCGTTAACACATGTCTCCGGGATTTCGTCGTGACCTGTGGGCTCAGGCGGCTGCCTTCTGAAGCGTGTGTGCCCGGTGCTGGTGGAGCGGGGGGGCCGAAAACCTGCCTGCCCGGGAGAATGAGCTTCCCAGTCTTAGCCTTCTTCCGGCTGCACGGGGCTGCTTCCGGGAAGTCGCAGTGACCCTCGGGCTGCTCTGCTGCCTCCTGGGGCGCTTCGAGCCCTGAAGCCTCAGCAGTGTCTCTGCCACAGCACTGAGACTTGTGCAGTGTAGGAATTGTCAGTTTGCTACTCTGTGAACGGCTTGGGGCAGGGACCCCATTTCTCTTAGGTCCAGCACCATAAATGCTTTTAGGAGGAAAGGAGGGTTGGGGCAGGTGGGGGGCGCGACCACTAACGTCCCTGTTCTCGGAGGCTCTACCGTCTCTCGAGGGAAATACATATTAGTCACCCGTCACATAATTACACGTCGTGATTAAATGCTATGAGGCAATGGAACCTGATGCTGGGAAGGGGATTATGAGGCCTGGTTATTGTTTTGACGGGCAGGGAGGGCTTCTGGGCGGGCTTTGCAGGATCTAGTTGAACGATTTGTCACCCGGCCTCCGTACTCTGTCTCCTCCTGGAAAGAAAAATTCCTGCACAAGGGCTCAAAGAATAACTTAGCGAACACCCGTATATATGTTCCGCTTAGAACCATCGTTGACAATTTGCTATATGTTTTATTGTGTCTGTTTTTTTAAAAAATGGACCACTGGAAAGTCAGTTGCAGATATCATATCTTATCCTTAAATATTTCAGCATGCAGCTCCATAAAGATACCTCCTGTGTAACCACGGAGCTGAGGAAACGATTTGTAATTCCATCCTAGCATTCCACCGCATTCAGGCGGAGTTCGTGGCCGGGCCACGCTCGGCTGCACCCACTCACACCACAGTTTTCTGCGAACCAGGGTCCAGTCAGGTGTGCGCACTGTTCTTAGTTATTCGTCCCTTTATTCTCTTCATATACAAGTTATTCTGTCTTTTTTATGACATTTACCTTTTTTGTGCGCGTGGATCAAACATTTAATGATTTGAGGCGATGAGTAAGGTGGTACGACTTATCCCAAGGACTCTTGAGAAGCTGCATACATATGGGTCCAACACCAGAAAAGAATTAGAATAAAGTTGTAGGTTAGATTTAAACCAACCACCTAATGGGAATAATGAGACAATCTTTAGAGTTATCTTTCCTATTGGACATAAACCTACAGGCTGCTCTGTACTGCACGGCCGGCTCCGATCAATAAATAAACAGCATCTGCACGCCCGTTAGAGAATGAAAGAATCTTTGGGAGGTGTGTTAGAGATGCCCAGGTCTGAACTGGAAGACCCCTCACCCCCACCCGCTGCTGTCCTACAGCCAGATTTTGAGTAATTTTTCTTAGTGGTTTCCCCTAATCCTTCCAGCCAGAATCAACCTCTCTGCTTGTATCCTGTTGCTTTTTTTCTTTGTTAAAAGGTATTTTTATTGTAATTCTTCTACACATTAAAATAATTTCCTATGTATAGGTTCCCCATTTCTTAGATATGTGTCAATACCCCCTGCCTCCACCACATCACCCAGTGTCCTTCCTCACTGTCCAGGGGACTCTACCACCATGTGCCCCCGCCCACCCTGTTCCCCTTGGGTCACCTCAGTTCTGTTGCAAATGTTTCAGGATTGGTTTTGTTTCGTCTGTTCCTTTGTTTTGTCTGTTCACGTTCCACCCGTGAGTGAAGTTATCTGGTCTCTGTTTCTTCTTTTCAGTTGTTTCACTGAGCATCATGCCCTCTAGATCCCTCCATGTTGATTCAGTGACAGGATTCATCTCTTCTAAGGGCTGTGCTGTGTCCATTGTGTATATGAACCACATCTTCTTTACCCATCATCTGTCGCTGGGCACTTAGGTCATTACCAGGCCTCAGCTACTGTGAACAGGCCCGCAGTAAACATGGGGGCGCACGCATCTCCGCGGAGGAGTGTTTCTGTGTCTTTTGGGTGGATGCCCAAAGTGGGATGACAGGATCATATGGGATTTCCATCTTCAGTTTTTTGAGGAATCTCCAAACTGTTCTCCACAGGGGCCGCACCAGTTTGTACTCCCACCCACAGTATCCTATTGCTTTTTAAAAGCAACTTTGTTGAGGTAGAATCACTGTACCGAAGAATGTGCCCCCTCTGTGTGTCCAGTGGTTTTTAACATGCATCGCGCAGTTGTGCAGCTGACACTGCTGTCGGGCTTGAGAATGTTTTCACGCCTGAACAAGTTCACTTACCTGTTTAACAGCTGGTCCCAGCTCTCAGGCAAACGTGTGAGTTTCTCCTCCCTAGAGATTTGCCTTTTTAAGACAGTTCCTGTGGATGGAATCTTGCCAGTTTTCTTTTGTGAGGCCTCCCTCGCATAGCCTTTGTGTTTGTTGCTTTGCATTGTGTGTTAGTGTTGAGTGTTATTTCCCGGGAGTGGAGCTGGGGAGGCTTTCAGTGCCGGACTGTAGTGAGTGATGTGGGATGGTGCCTGCGTGCAGGACTGTTTGTGGACGTGCTCGCTCTTCTCTTGGGTCGTTCGGGGGTGTGTAGGCCCACAGTGAAGTCGGAGCAACTGCTGCGCTCGTCACCGGCAGCACCCACCGGTGACACGGGCTGTCCAGTCTGCACGGCCTCGCTGTCGCTTGTCTCTGAGTACAGCACGGCGGGCACTCTAGGCTGCTTCTGATGGGGAGGTTTCTGGGGCCTCAGGTGTTAGCCAGAGAGCCAGCAGAGGAAGCCGGCTGCACAGTGCGGGACAGGAGAGCCTTGTGTTGCGGGACTGAAAGCACGGGCTCGTCCCGGGCCCACGGGCTGACCCGAAATGTTTTGAACCCTAGCAGATCTCGGATGTGTTTAATTAGGAGGCCAGTTTAGGAAAGGGGGATGCTGTCCCCTGCAGCGCCGCACGCGCTCGCGTTACCACGGCCAAGCGAGGAACATTCGTGTCGCCGCCGGACAGTTTCTGTGCCCCCCACACAGTCCCGCCCGCAGAAGCGTCTGAGTCAGATTCCAGCACGCAATTCTCGCGTCCAGGATATTTTGACTGAACGAATCAGAGGAAAAGCGGCGCCTTCTCACCCGCTGTGCAGAGGGAGCCCTGTTCGGGCTCAGGGCAGCTGCCGAGTGACAGCTCCCGTGTGGAGCATCTCACATCACAGCTCTGCGCTGCTGCCGGGCGCCGGACGGGCGCAGGACGGGCGCAGGACGGCTGCGCCTCCGGGCACACGGGGTTGTCCCTCCCGCCGCCGCCGGTCCCCCGAGCCAGGCCTGACTCATCGCAGCGGAGCGCGCCGATCGGCTGCGCGGCATCTGCGAGCGATTGAGCGGCCTCGCCCGCGCCGCCGCCCGCGCCCAGCCGCCGCCCGCTCGCCGCCCGCCGCCGCCGCCGCCGCCCGCCGCCGCCCGCCCGCGCCCCGGCTCGGACATGGGGCCGCCGGCCGCGAGCCTCTGAGCCCGCGGCGTTCATGGTGAGTGGAGCGGCCGCGTCCGGCCTGTGTCCCGCCCCTGCAGGTCCGTGTCCGCGGGCTCCGGCCGGGGGCGCGGGGCCCGGAGGCAGCCGCTCTGCAGCCCCAGCGCCCAGCGCCTGGGTGGCTCGTGTCCGCCCGCCCCGGCCGGGACCTCGGGCGCGGCGGCCGCCTACCTTTGTGCACTGGGTGCTGGGAGGCGAGGCGCCTCCGCGCCGGCTCCAGTGACTGTCTTCTCCGTGTTTGCTTAGGGACGCTGACCATTAAGGGCTCCCGCAGCCAGTGCTCACCGCAGGGAACACTTTCTGGGAAAGTGCTGCCCGGGGAGGGGGTTCCGAGAAGTGAGTGAGGCCACCGCGCAAGGTGGGGCCTTCGGGGACGTCCGACCAGCCTCCCTTCCCACTGACGATGGCAAACCCAAACAGGTTTCGGCTCCTTGGGAAACAATGCAGTCTCGAAACTGGGCGCTACCAATGGTCAGGTGTGCAGTTGCCTCTCTTTCATTCCGCCTTCACCACACCTGTGAAGTACCTTCGCTGTGGGAAATGCTGCAAAAGGAACTTCTGTCGTTGTGCAGCGACAGTCACTCCCTGCCCTTTTCTGGGCACCTGCTGTGGCTCTTTGTCTTATATGAATTCGTTCTTGGGGCCACTGCTGCTGGTGATGGTCAGAGCTGATGGCTCAGCCCTGCCTGCTGCTGCCTACCGGTTGGTGGGGGTGGGGGGTCCCCACCCCTTTCCCAGTCCCCATCCCGCAGCCTGCTGCCACCACCTCAGCCTGTGCAGGTGGGGCTCTGTATTCGCTATGGGTCATCTTCTAATAGGAAGCACACGTGGTGACTGACCTCCTTCCGCAGGCAGACTCCGGAATCCTGCTGTTTTCAAAAGCAAATCTTGCTGCTGTGTCCAGTGTGTCAGAGACCCAAGTGCAGGTCCCAGCGGCTGGCCTCTTTCTAGCTCACACACTTTCCAGCGGCCAGGTGACTGGTGTCTTGGCTCTTGGGCAGCACTGTCCCCTTCTGGAAGTGTCATCGACTGGAAACCACGCACTTCGTTGTTTGAGAATCTTAAAACGGATGCGCGTTGAGCTTGGCTTTTTCTTTTCCTCTCGAACCTGCAAACCAGACACTCACTTCGGAAGGCCCCGGCCCCTGCCCTTGCCCTGAGCTCTGTTCAGATTATCCACGCGGCGGAGCCCTGCAGCGGCCTGGCTCACGCACCTCACTGCTGACTCCCCAGCCCTGCACCGATCTCGCACCCCCCTCTTGCAGCCTTTCTCCCAAGCCTGATGCTTGCACCGCTGGGTGCCACGCCCTTGTGTTGTCTGGCCCACGTCTCCCTGTCCTTGCCACTTGTCCTTGTCTCCCTTGGTCCCAAACCATCAGGGTCCAATCCTAGGGCCCCCAGCATGCGGCTTGCCCTCTCCAGCGTGTTTCATCATGTCCCTGGACTCAGCCTCTGCCGAAGGGCGCCCTTCCAGATGAGGGCCTGAGGTCCCCAGAGCGCCTGCGAGAGCGCCCGCGTGAGCGCCTGCGTGAAGGGTGGCCCCTCATGCCCCAGCTCCCTCTTTTTAGCCAGCCCCTTTCCCTTTTTGTCACCTCGGGCTGCGCTCGGTGGCCCTGGCCCACTGCTGTCGCTCCCGCCTGGGTGGCACGATGCTGCGCTCTTCAGCATGGTCTGTCTTCCCCGTGGGTCTGCGATGAGTCCTTTTTGAGGTGAGCCCTTCCCCTGCCCAGAGGTAACTGAGAATTGTGCACCTCGGCCTAGAACAAACTGCCCTCACGCGTTCACTCTGGTATTATTTGTTTGATTTAAAAAAACAGCTCCTGCCATAATCACCTAAACTGATTTGTCGCAGGAACTTTGAGGAGCAATGTTCCAAACTCCCTGGAGGCAGCACTGTCCCCTGGCCGGACAGGGCACCAGAACAGGGAGCCACCGCTAGGGCGGTGGTTTAGGCTGCAGGGCTTCAGGTAGGCACGGCAGCGGACGGCGTTGTCATGTGGTTAAGCCTGGAGACTCGTCAGCTCCATCCATTGGGTCCCGTGGAGAGGAGACGCGGGATTCCTGGGTGCGCTGGGCTGGGCCTGCCCTGATCGGGCCTTGTGGCGGCACTCGTGCTCCCATGGCGCCGGTGGTGTGGGTGTCCTCCCGTCTGCTCCCTACCTGGTCTTCACGGTTGCTGCCACTCAGAGACCAGGACGCCAAGGCGGAGAGACGCAGCTGACTGGCTCAGGTCATGGTCGGGGCTCAGCTCCGTCTTTTTGCTTCCAGAGTGCCAGTGCTTGCCACGTCACACGCTGACGCTGAGTTGACAGTTCAGGGCTTGGAGAGGTTTTCCTAGGGGCTTTTACCCTCAGAGGTGTTTCACGTGAATGGTACTCTTTCTTGTTTCCGGAGTTGCTTCGTTTGGTTTGGAAGACTCACCTGCTGCTGCCACTCCTGGGTAGCTGCGGGATCAGGGGTCGGAGCAGGAGCCCGGCAGCTTCCAGGCCATTTGTCCTCTGAAGTGCCCCTTCGAATTTATGAAAGGCTTTCCCTTGGGTTTCAGGTATGGGAGCCCAACTCTTCTCTCGCTTGTTTTAATCATGTGTTGATGTGTGTTTGCCCACGTCTGCACTTGATTCCGTATTTTGGGTTCTTATCAGGACTGAGCGCTTTGTTGACACAGACTAAGAGGGATGGAATGACTTCTGATTCTCCTCCATGAGGACCTTGAATGACTCTAGAGAGGCGGTCTGCTGGGAAGTGCGGCTGCAGAGCCAGAGCACTTGGCTTCTGACCCCTGGTTCCCCACCTTATCCCACGCGTGGGGCCGATGGCAGAGAGCAGTGCAAAGGTTAAGTTGCCTCTAAGGTCAGAGCCCTGGAAACCTGTGCGGCTCAGGAGCGCCGCTGCTCTTGCTGCTGCTCAGAACGAGGCCTGCGCCCACCAGAAGAGACCGACTCTGGGTCCCAGTGGAGGCATTTGTCCCTGGTTCACCCCCATCTCCTCCATGCCAGTGCAGACCTGACAGGTGCCCTGCCTGCTCGGGGGCCCTGGAGCATTTCCTGCCATCTAGAGTTGTTTTATGTCAAGGAAACAAAGGAGTGGCAGAAGCCACCAGGGTCACCTTCCCCGAGCACTCTGACTGCCCTCCCGTTCCTTAGACAGCCTTCCCTGGTTTCCCTTTGGCCACCATGGAGGTGAGGCACAGGGGTGGAAGGACACGCTTTGCCAGACGTCACAGCTGCTCTTGAAGCTGAATTTGCTCCCGGCTGGTCTGGCTCCAGACCTCTTTGCTGCACGGGGCTCGAACCTCCCTCTAAACTGCACACCTGCTGGGGAGACTCCAGCCAGGCGCCTGCGCCTAGTGCCAGACCGGAGTCTTGGCTGTGGACCTGGGGGCAGTCACTTTGCCGTGGACCTCAGCCACCCCCTCGTGGCGAGGGGTGACACTTGCCAGAGAGGCTGTCACAGAGATAATTGAGATAACATGCAAAGCACACGAGCAGATGGGAATGAGTCCACATTCTCGGTCCTCTAACTTTCGGCTCAGGCACAGGCATTGTTCACTAGATCGGGGCCATCAGACGGCCTTCCTGGGCACCCACTCCTAATTCTGGTCAGAATGCTGCACGGCGTGAACTCTTCACCAGCACGTAGCTTTCGTGGATTTCCTGGAGAATTCAAGCGCTTTGTCCCCAGCGTGTGCAGATGCCCGCGTGCTGACCTGCCGAATCAGCGAGTGAGTCCCTGCCCCTGCGTGGTAATGCAGGGGTGCGCGTGCTCGCGGGGCCCGTGGCGCTGGGCAGCGGCGCCTCCAGATGTGCGGCTGCCCCCCTGTGCTGGTGCGCTTGCCTGTGGAGGTGGCTCTTCTTCCCGCGTCTCAGAACAGCCTCTCTAGATGATTCTGAGAGGAGAGTTGCTTGCCCAGCACCCTTACCCGGGATGCCCTTCTCAGCGGCCAGTGTCAGCACAGTTCGCCTAGCAGTTCATCGTTTTCCACTCGTGATACTGCTTCCGTCGCTGTCCGGTCGTCTATCTCGTGCCTGCTCGTTTGTTCAGCAGCCTCCTCCCAACTGGATTCTCTTCCCCGCGGAGGTGCCGAGAGCCCTGATTAACAGGCAGCGGGAAAATACGTGTTTTCAGTTTTGACGAGGCCAAGGGAGCACACACACACGTATTCACACCGCACACTGTCTCACACACACTATCACAGTCTCACACACAGTCACACACAACTGTCGCGCACACGGTCTCGCACACACGGTCTTGCACACTGCCATACACACAGTCACACACACTGTCTCACAGTCACACACGGTCTCGCAGTTTCACACACACACTGTCACACACATTGTCACACACAGTCACACACTGTCTCACAGTCTCACACACAGTCTCACAGTTTCACACACACACTCACCCACACTGTCTCACACACACACTGTCTCATACACAGTCACACACACTGTCATGCACACACTGTCACACACTGTCTCACAGTCACACACACTGTCTCACACAGTCTCACACACTGTCACACACAGTCACACACACTGTCTCACACACAGTCACACACACTGTCTCACACACAGTCACACACTGTCACACACACACAGTCACACACACTGTCTCACACACACTGTCAGAAATTAGACTGTGGCATCGACTTGCTTGCCTGTCCTGACCTTGTCCAGTCAGGTGCTGGAATGGGTGTCACCGTAGTGACAGCTCTTGGGGCTGCAGTCTGTGGATGGTCAGTGACAGCAGGTGGCCTGCAGGCTGCCCTAGGCTGCCCAGGACGAGCACAGTTACCTGTGTGACAACTTCCACATCATGCAAATGTTAAAGAATTTCTTTCCTAGGTGCGCCCTGGCGGGGCAGCGGTTAGGTCAGTTACCTCCAAAGGAGCACAGGCCACACCCCCAGGGCTCGAGTCCTGGGTCCAGGGAGAAACAGCAGTGCCAACATCTTGCAAATGGAAATAAAATAAAATGCTCCTTCCTCATCTCTCTTCCTGCCTGTCTGCCTACCCGCCTTCATTCCTGCCTGTCTTTTCTTTAAAAACAAGAGTTCAATCCCTTTATTGAAAAAAAAGAATTTCTTTTCTTCATGTTTCTATTTTAAGAAATGAAACAACTTTAATCATCTTCATGCCAAAGAACGTCACTCCCTTCCTCGTTTCAGAAAAGACTTCGGGATGAACAGAAATGTGTATGAGATGTCGTGGGATGAAAGGAAATGGACCTGGGCTTTAGATAGGGGTAGCAGAGGCGGTCAGCCGGGGTTCAGGTGAGAGTCCCGTGGCCGTTGCAGGGGTCCCTCAAAATCTTGTTTCCAGCGCATAGAAGACACAGCGCTACCAGGCGACGCATGTGGGCTGTCTGTAGACTGGGTGAAGGAACCCTTGGGGACACCCCACTACAGAGGGCGCGCTCGTCCCCAGGTCATGACGGGGCGCCCGCACTGCTGGCCATTCCTGCTGAAGCGGGACGTGTCTTCAGGGCCCCTGCAGACGACACGCGGACTCCGCCAGGGACCTGCTCTCTGGTTTTCAGGGCTTCTGTAGCAGCAGCCTGTGCGGGCTGTACTCACCCCGCTCTCCTGTCCTAGGACTGTGAAGACAAGGCTGGACGACCTAGCAGGCCTCCATCTCCGAAGCAGAATGTGAGAAAGAACCTTGACTTCGAGCCCCTTTCCACCACTGCCCTCATCCTAGAAGACAGACCCGCGTAAGTCCTACCGTCAGTGCACCTGCATGCATGGACGCGTGCGTGTGCCTGTCACCTTTTCGTTGGAAAGGAGCAGGGCAGAGAGAGGAGCGGGCACGTCCCCATTCCAGCGCCCCGTCCCTTCCATCCCTGGGTAGGTGGTTCTATCACGATAGCAGCTGAGTTGAGGTTTGACCAGGCGTTTCTGTTCCATTCACTTTAATTTAGCATTAAAAATGCCTCTGCAGCGACTACAAATGAGAGACTGGCATGTGACTGAGAGGGACACTGGGAAGTGCGCTTTGAAGTGGGACTGGGAGGCGCCTGGCGCCATAGGACAGCTGCCAGGCGGCCTGCTGGTTGTCCGGTCCTGGTGGCCGTAGTCCCGCCCCCTCCAGGCCCTGGCTCCAGCTCGTGACAGGAGGCTGGTTTGTGGCTGGTTTGCAGGTGGCATTTGGATGGCGCGAAGGGCTGGAACCGCCCTGCTTTTCTCCCGTTAGGTGTTGAGACAATTCATGGAACGTTAAACGTTTGTGCAGAAACGTCCCGCTGCCTTTTTTTTCAAAGGCGACTGGACTCTTGGACTAGTTAACCCCTCGGGCCCTGCCAGTCCTCAGATTTAAAGTTTAACAAGAATTTCTTCTGTGAATTCTTGGTCCTTGAGAATTATGGGTGTAGGGAAGATGGGGAGAGAAACCCTGAAATGTGGAGTTAGAGGTAAATGGACTGTCGGTAAAGTTGCCGCAGTGTGAGGACCGGTCCTGGATGCTCTCTGAATTGTGAACCGGGGGAGACAGCGTGGGTCCTGCGGCAAACAGTCATTGTCGGACCGTCCCAGGGAGCCCGGGCTCGGCGGCGGCGCACGTGGCCCCCCAGTTCAGCCAGACGCTGCCGCCTCACAGTCTTCTAGTGCCCGCGTAGCCGTCAGCAGTTTCTGGAGGAAAGCGTGCCTTTCACTTTCTGAGACGCATGTGAAGCTGCGCGCCACGTCTCCGATGCCTGGAGTGTGCTGCTCAGTTGTGGACACGACCAGAGGCCTCGCGCAGCTGGGAGGGAAGCGCGCCGTGCGGAGCTGCCCGGGCGCGGACGCACGTGCAGTGCCTGCCGGGGTTCCCTCCTGCCGCGAGCGCTGAGCTCGTGGGGTCCCTTAGGGACGGGCAAGAGACACCCGGAGACGCGGGCTTGTCTGGAACTATGGGTGACCGTCATGTTCTCCTTTCTGCTGCTTCGGATTCTTCAGGTTTCTTACAACGCGCGGGTTTGTTTTGTCCGGGAGTGTTTCTCAGTTTATCAGAGCTGCCTCTCGTCTCATGTGTCTTCTCTGAGCTTTTGTTACTTTTTAGGAAATGATGCATGAGGTTTTATTTCTCAGATTTTATTCACTACTTGTAACGGTCACAACCACTTATTTTCTCTCAGAAACCTCCCAGCAAAGCCGGCCGAAGAAGCTCAGAAACACAGGCAGCAGTATGAAGAGATGGTGGTGCAGGCGAAGAAGCGAGGTGATGGCGCGTGTGGCTGTCAGGTGGCCGGGATTTGTCCTGCGCTTTCGCTTTCCTTTTTGGAGCCTAGAACCTGAACTTTGGTGAAATTTTTAATATTTCGAATTTATAATTTTCCATAAGATTATTTCCTTTCACTGACTATTCGTGGTAGCTTTACTCACGATGATAACACGTAGATTTTACGAGACTGCGTAGGACGAAAGTCCTGGACTAGAGAAAGTTCAGCCAGTAGCGATGGGCAGATTCTGTCTGCGCTCGGTCACCTTGTTTGCAAGGTGTGACGGGCTGGGGCACCCTGCAGCGCCTGACGCCCGTGGCGCGTCGCAGAACCCGTGTCCCGTAAAGCCGTGTGGCACAGTCGCGCACTGTTCAGCCTTAGAAACCAGGAGTTCGGGCAGGCTCTGGTGGCGAGCTGTGGGGACAGCTGCTGTGGCCCAGTGAGATAAGCCCGGCACGGGGCGCAGTCCCTGTGTCACCCGCTGAAATGAGGTCCGAGCGGAGTCCAGTCACACAGAGGGTGGTGGGGCCCGGGGCAGATGGGGAGGGACACAGGGACAGAGTTCCGTTCGGGAGGACAAAAAGGGTGCTGATGGCTGCACACAAATGTGCTGTCGCACTGAGTACCACTGAATTTTAAGGTTAAAATGGCAAGTTTTCTGGTTCGTAAATTTCACCACAACGTGGACGTTCCAGAAGGGTGTGGGCAGGTGGAGTCAGAGCTGTTCCTTTACCCCGAGAGTGGTCTCCCCCGTCAGAGGTGAGGACCAGCCTTCGCGGGGACGGGGCTGGGCGGAGGTCACACGAGGGGCGCTTCTGGGGTCTCTGAGACCTGCTTGTGGCCCCGGGTTTGCTGTGATGTGACGACTGGGTCTCAGTGCTTTTTGGCTGGTGTCTGCATGTGAAAACCGGCAGCCGTGCTCCCGAACGCTGCACGGCCGGAAATGAGTCCAGTGGCCGACGCCGCCCCGCTCTTCGCCGGTGCTGTTCCCCGGTGTGCTGCCGCCTGAGCCTGCGGGGCGCCGCCTGGCTTGAAAACGGGCTTCTCAGGTCATGGATACTTTCTCTTGCGTTTCCCTGTGATTTCTAGAACTGAAAGAAGCCCAGCGGAGGAAAAAGCAGCTAGAAGAAAGGTGCAGATTAGAAGAAAGCATTGGGAATGCTGTCCTTACTTGGAATAATGAGATTCTGCCCAACTGGGAAACCATGTAAGCGGACATCGTGGGCACTGCTGGGCTGTAACTCAGTCCTTTCCAGAACCTGTCGTGGCACCTGTGTTAGCTGTCGCTCCTGCCACCACCTTTGATGACCTTACCAACTGAGTTTAAGCTGCGTGGGGTCTCCCTTCCCTCCGCCTCGGGTTCGCCCTCGTCCTTCCTCGCTTCAGTCTGCGACCCTGTCCAGTTCATCAGCCAGAGCTTTTCTAAAGCAGGTCCATGTGCGTCCCACGGAAAAGCTCAGACAGCCTGTGGCTCAGTGTCAGATTCACCTCCTTGAGCTGAGCTTCTAGAGCCTGTTGTGAGCTGAGCGGCCCCTCGTCTGCGGCCGCACCTTTCATGTTCCCCCAGCTTGGATGGAGCCCTCTCCATAGGAGCCTCGGGCCTTGCATGCTCCATCCCCTGTGCCCTGTGCTCTTGCCCTCTTGCTTCTCACCCAGGCCCCACAGAACCTGCCTTTCTATGCGGCGTCTTTGATGACTGAGCACAGTCAGGACTGGGATCTGGTATCAAGAGTGAGGACCTCAGTGTCCTGGGCCGTCTCCCTGAGTGTCCGCAGCCTACCCGGGTTGTCCTGCGTGGCACCCCTGGCGTCACCCATGTTCGTGCCCTCATCCTCGAGGACCCATGTAGTGCACACCGACACGGCTTTTGTGCCGTCGCCTTCGTCCTCACCGTAGCCCTGGATGCTGTCTCATCACTGGTGGCGGGGAGGGCGGCCCTGGGTCAGAGGCAAGGTGGCCGGTGCCCTGGTCTCTGCCACCAGCCTGCTCCCCACTGTGTGGTGAGAAGCCCTTTACATCTGTCCTGTTTCTTGTGGTCATGTGGGCAGCAGACCTCAGCACCTGCAATCCAGGGTGTCCTGCGCAGAGTCCGCCTGTGCCTCCCGCTTGGCAGCTGTGCCCGAGGGCTTCTGGGGCGCCGGGCGGGCGGGGCGGGGCGTCCCTGCGGTCAGCGCCGCGCAGCACCCGACAGGCCCACACTCGCACAGTGTGTGCAGCCTGAAGAGACCGGGTGGTTTCTTGTGTGCTTTCTGCTCAGAAAGCCCTTCCCACCTTCCACCTGCCTAGCCTGCTGCTGGCCTGTCAGGCTGGGGCGCCCGTCCCCGCGGGCCCTGCGGGTAGCGGTCACGGCAGCGGGGCGCAGGCTGTCGTCGTCTCTGGGCTCAGCTCCCGGCCGGCCCTCCTTGGAGGCGAGCAGACTCATGCTTGTGCTTCATTTCTGCCAGGTGGTGCTCTAGAAAAGTTCGCGACCTGTGGTGGCAGGGGGTCCCGCCCAGCGTGAGGGGCAAAGTCTGGAGCTTAGCCATCGGCAACGAGCTGAACATCACCCACGGTGAGTGGCCCGGTGACCCACGCCCGTGCTTCCACCGGGCGTGGCGCCTGCTCCCCGCTTCGCCTGTTCAGAGGGAGGCAGCTGTTGCCAGGAAGCTGTGTCCGTCGAGGGTCAGGTGACTGTGTCCTCCAGGAGGAGGCCCGGCTGCACCCCAGCTCTCAGGCAGCTGGGAGTTGAGAGAAAACGCCTGTGGTTTTCCCGGGCAGGTGGCAGCGAAAGGGGCCTGTGGGCACCCATGGGGCGCATCGCATGGGCTCTCAGGAGTCTGCCTGATGCGCAGAGGCACGTGGTCCTGTCCGTGGAGCCGTTGTGCTGGGGGTGCTGTTGGCTCTGACAGCTTTCTTCTGGGGTTTCGTGACAGCACCCGAGAAGGGGCAGCGCCCTACAGCAGGGCCAGGACCCGGCGTGCCAGCCTATCTGTAGGTGGCCTTGGGGGAGGCTCAGGTCTCCCCGGCGCGCTTGGGTTCGCCTGTCTGCCAGGCTCTGTGCCGCCAGGCTCTGTGGGGTCCGCGCCAGGCATTCGGGTGGAGTCGTCCCGCCCCCCCCATGTGCCCTGTGAGCCGCATAGGACAGCGGCCTCCTGGTGCAGGTGGGCTCAGCGAGTGCCTGTGGGCACGGCAGGCGCTTTTCTCGCGGCCGCTGGCTGTCGTGTCCCCGCCGTGCGGCTGGGTCTGCAGTTACCTTCTGAGCCGCTGGGCCTCCTGCGTGCGGCTGTGCCCAGCAGGACGGCCACTGCTGTTTGTCGGGGACCCTCCCAGTTCCATTTTTGGCCAAATCCATTCCTGTCAACATTTTAACACCTTTTGGTGAGAGAGGGATACTATTTAACTTGTAGAATTTGTTTAAAGAGCATCCCCAGGAGTAGCAGTTTGGAGAAATTGCCGAGCATTTACTTCAGTCCTCGCTCTTGAAAATGTCTAACCATCAGCAGCTGAAGCCAGTTGAAGCGATGCATTTGTATGCGTGCGTGTTTGGCTCTCACGGGGGTGGTTTATTTAAGTTAAAATCTGTGAACCGTATCTCACAGGAGCTCTGAACCCTGATCCTGGCTCCTGGTACTTACATCGTGCTGTCTCCTGTGACTCACAGCCTTGCGTCCTTGCCCCTGAGTGGGCTCGTGGGGACGGGGCCTCCCCTCTCATGTTCTCCGTCTGCCACTGCGCGGCCAGCTCCCTGCACAGGGCGGGCACTCCAGCGTTGAGTGAACGCATGTTCCCTGACACGCGTGCCACCATGTTGGGTCCTCAGATACGTTAGGTCTCTGCATAGTCAGGCCAGTGTGAGAACGCGGGTGACATGGACGCCGGTGGTGGTGGACAGCCAGGTGTCGGGTGCAGGCCCTCGTTTTGTTAGCAGACTGGCAGTCGGGACCCTTGTTTGACCTTATTTTCCTGTCGCAGTTGCACGTCTGCGGTTAGTGGCCGTCCCAGCCCTGAGGGTGGTGGAGCTGGGTTCCAGGGGGAGCTCTGCTGACCACGCGGCCTGTGTTCCAATTTGGGAAGCCCCAGAGGTGGGCGTGCGTGTGTGGATGCAGCTGCGTTCTGGGAAGCTGTGTAAGGTGCTGCGAGAACTGGCTGTTGGGGCGTTAGCCGTGTGCTGAGCGCCGTCTGGGCAGGTGGCCCGGCCCCTCCTGCGGGCGTGGCGCTGAGGCTGCGGACAAACCCGGACCCGCCCTGTCTACCCTGGATGACAGCAGTGGGGTAGAGTGTCAAGCAGCGCCCTGGGAAGGGGCTCCCTGTGGTCTGTTTCCTGCCACACAAGCAGTGTGGCGCCCTGGCCCCGGGGGAGGCTCAGCACCGCCTTCAGGGTGGACTGTCGAGAAGAGAAGCATGGACGCTCCGTGGAGAGCCGGGTGTGACAGCAGTGTGCCACGAGGAACTCCTGCGCCCAGCTCCTCACAGACATACTGAACACCTGGCTTCTAAATGTGGAGGGGTCTTGGAGGACGCTCGTTCTGCTGCTCCCTGCCGGGGGAACATGAGTTCCCGACCCCCTGCCCCGTGCTCGCACCCCCTTTCCCACTTGTCAGTAGCAAGGTGTGGGGGCTGCGCCATCGGGGAGCAGTGCAGGTGTGTCTGCTGGAAGCCAGATGGTTTTCTGCTTGTCCCCCTCCCTTGCGGTCAGCTAATCACTGTCGCTTTACTCTGTGTCAGTCCCTTCTCTGTCTGCCTCCACGGGTGACTCGAGACTACAGTCTTCTGAGCTGCCCTCGGGCCAGTACAGGTGATGGACGCACAAGGGAGTGATAACAAAGTGGGTACAAAGGTGGACTGAGTCACAGACGTGAGCACCAGGCTTAGTGGGCCGCTGTGTCTTCCTCCTTTGCATGCGGTGACGTCCTCAGACAAAAGAGGTCCCTTCGGGCGAATAAGTAGCCTTAATAAGTGTGCCGTCCGTGGCTGCACTTTCAGTGCTGGAATGCGGTGCTAGAATATTCTCTGGTGTCCGAGGAAACATACTTGTACGTGATGCTTACCCAGAGCCTTTTCTTCCAGAGCTCTTTGACATCTGTCTTGCCCGCGCCAAGGAGAGGTGGCGGTCCTTTCGCACGGGAGGCTCGGAGGCGGAGAGTGAAGGTACACATGAGGCCGCGCCCGGGCCGCCGGCAACCTGCACGCAGCGCCAGCGCTGCTCCGCGCGGTCCCGGAGCAGGGGCGAGACTTGCCAGCGCAGCGAGGAGGCCGTTTGCGAGAGAACCGTGCCGGTTCGGAGGTGGTTCTCCGCTGGCGCACGGCCTCGGGTCGCGGCGCGGCCGGAGCGGGGAGTGAGGCGCGCTGGCGCTGTCCGGAGGCCCGGCCTTTACGTGACGCAGTCTTAGACGGCAGGTTAAGTGAGCACGTTCCCTGGACACACGTGCGCGAAGTCCAGAGGTCTGAGGGCCAGGCTTCCCAGCCACAGGTCAGTTAGAAAATAAAGAAAGAAAGAAAGAAATTACTTTAAAAAGCGGAAATATTTTAAACTCTGTAATTATCAAAAGACACCACAAACACACCAAAAGTGTCAAAGCCTGGGAAAGGCTGGGAGGACCCACTGCCCAGTGATTATCTGCAGAGGCTATAAGAGAGATAATAAGTAACTTGAACTTTGTTTATATTCGTTCTTATGTTCCTATGCACTTTATTTGGATTTTCTCTTCAGCGTCTACTATATGTTCCAGAAAAGCACGAATAATCTTAGTAATACATAAAAGAAGCAAAAAGGCTGATTCTCTCTTGATTAAGTGTAGTTCCTTGTTCACGGACTTTTAAATTCTGTCTGCACGGTGTTGGCTGCAGAGCCTGTGAGGAAGGTCTTGGTAAGGGGTCGTCAGAAGCACTCTCTGCTGCCGTAGCCCCGTGTCTGCACGCGCACCAGACGTGTTTTAGGTCACACTCCGCTGTCGTTTCCCGTGCCCAGCATCCATCGGCGCGCCTCCCTTCCTGTCCCCATTCTTTCCCCGGACTCCTGTGGATGAAGATGGGATTTTGGCTCCAGACTCCAGAGCGGGTCTGAGGTCCGTCTCTCCTGAGCAGCGCCGTGAGGCCCCGCCCTGAAGTCCGACTGCCCCGACCCCCTCCGAGGGCCTGTGGGCGACACTGTCAGGACGGGCTCGGGCACCTCCAAGGGCCCCTCCTCCGCGCTCCTCCTCGTGAAGCTCAGAGCCTTATTGTTACCCCACACGCTGGCCTCTGAGATGACGACTCTTGTCTTTGACAGATGCTGGGTTTTCAGCCGCAGACAGAGAAGCCAGCCTGGAGCTCATCAAACTGGATATCTCTAGGACGTTCCCCAACCTCTGCATCTTCCAGCAAGTAGGTGGTTGCTGACTGGTTGCTTCCAAGTCTGCTTTAGTTCAGTTTGGAGGTGCCAAAATAGTACATTCAGACTTTTAAAGAGTCATTTGGAAACTGAGCCTTTCCAACAAATACTGAGTTGAGCCGTACTTCTGCTTTTTGAGACAGTTTGCTCGTCTGTTGAAAAGCGCGCGTCCGGAGCTCCTGTCTGGCGGGAAGGGCTGGCTGCTGCGTCTGGGCGCCGCCACGCTCACTGCGGGCTGTGGTGTCCGCCTGGGCGGGTGCTGGCCCCGGGCCCTTCTGGTAGTGAGGTGGGGTTTCCCCGCAGGGAGCCAGGAGCAGCTGTGGCCGGGACAGAATGCTCACTTGGGGGCCGTGAAGAGGCACGGGGCTGCCCCAGTACTTCTCGGTCGTGGGGCCCAGAGGCCCACCTCTTCTGTCTGTAGCAGACATGTGTCGGGGCGTCTTGTTTGACACCCCTCGCCCCCCATCCCGTCTGTGATGGTTTTTACCAGTTGTTTCCAAAGCTCTGTGAGTGCCCGTCTGTGTTCCCGCCGCCCCCGCGGTCCGGGTTCGCTGCCTGCGCGCACCTGCCCCTGCACGTCCTCCTGCTGCTCCAGCCTGCCTGGGACTCCCCATCTGCGGGCCTGCATGTCTCAGCGTCTGCCTTGAACTGCACAGCCAAGGACAGTGGGGCGGTTCGAACAGGGCAGTTAAGGGGCCGCCAGAAAGACAGGCACAGAGACGTAGAGGTCAGACGCAAGTGTGCCAGGAACCTGACAGCACGGAGGAGCAACTGACGCTGCTGGCGGAGCAGCGGGGCGACAGGCCAGCAATGGGGCTGCTGCGGGGAGCGGCCGGAGGCTCTGCTTCCCTGACTGGGTCTGAGTGACTGTCCAGGCAGGGGGAGGACCTGAGTGGGAGCATCAAACAGCTGATGGTTCAGGGAGTCCCTGGTTCCTGTTGAAGACAGACGCTTCCTAAAGAAGTGAACAGGGGGAGGCCCTGCTGGGTTAGCAGTTAGGGCCACTGCCTCTGGCTGGCACAGGCCATGCACATCCCAGGGTCCGACCTGGGTTCCTCCCACGGGCTTGGGGGACAACCAAGATGAACAAGTAAATGAAGGAAAGAAATGCTGCTTCCTCCTCTCTTCCTGCCTGCCTGCTGCCTTCATTCCTGCTGCATCTTCCTTTGTAAAAAAAGAGAAAAAAGTTCAGTGCTAAGTCCCAGCTCTCATCCTTAGACCGGATGTGCCAGTGACAGCTGACACTTGTCCTCAGGCGGTCTCTGGTTCTACCACAGAGAGCCACCCCAGCCCCTTCTCAGCCGTCTGCCCTGATGTCTACTTTCCCTCCCTTTGCTGCTTTTTATTCTTTTTCCTCACTGTTTTGGAAGTACCTCCTGTTTTCCTCACATGTCGGCTTGGGATGGTTTGGCCCTGGCATTCTTTGTGAGCCACACGCGGGCACCTGCAGGTGACTTCCAAGTAGCCACACGGTGACGCGAGCGGGAAGCATTGGGTGGCACCCAGCTGGGGTCCGGGCCGCCTCTGCTCGGCTGCTGCACACTCGGATGCTGCGCGAGCCCCCGGGGCTCAGGCGGCGAAGGTGCGAGCCACGCAAAGTCCGCGGGCCGGGCTGCAGACGCAGCAGAGCCAACATGGAGGGGAAAAGCTCCGAAGGCCTTAGGAACAAATGGAAATCTTGGTGACTGGGCGGGGAGGAAGCAGCCCCCCTTAGCAGCACTCACTCCCTGGAGTTGCGCTGGGCCGAGGCTGCGGTGCGGAGGCCGCCCAGAGGCCAGCACTCAGCTCTTTGGAGGACCCCGGGAGGCCGCCTCTGGGGCGCCAGGCAGAGGCTTGTCTGCAGGGTGCTCGGACGCCAGCTCTCCTCCCAGCAGAACAGCGGGCCGGGCGGCAGCGTGACCCGCTCGCGCCAGACTCACGCACGTGGCTGTCTGCTCTTCCAGGGCGGCCCGTACCACGACATGCTGCATGGCGTTCTGGGCGCTTACACGTGTTACCGGCCGGACGTGGGCTATGTAAGTGAACGTCCCCGTGTCGTGTGCGTTTATCATCTGAGGAGACAGCCCGGTGTCAAGTCAAACGCCCTCATTTTTGGGGGGTGGAGCGTGGATGTGAAAACCCTGTCCGTTTCCCGGGGGAGGGGAGTGGCGCATCGCTCGGCCAGCCGCCGCGTCTCAGCCGGAGTCCCCGCCGTGTTGTTAATGAGGACACGGCACATACTCGCTGCCCCGTGTGCCGCGCAGCGAGCCCTTCTCGTTTTCGCATGTGACTGTTTCCAGCTTTCAACTAAACAGCTTTCTGCAGCAGCCTGTAAAACCCGCGCTGGGCCAGCAGCGCGGCTTAGGCGACGGGCGAGCTCACGGCTTGATGGCGCTGCGTGGCTCGGTGGCCTCGGGCGCGCTTCTCCAGGGCCAGCCTTCCCAGGCGGACCCTGCGCGGCGGGGCAGGCGGCAGGTGTGCAGAGCCGGGGAGGCGGGGCGTGGAAGGTCGCCGTCGGCGGCCGAGCGGCTCCTGTGTCCATGGAGGGATGAGCGACGACCCGCCAGGACGGTCAGCCTGACGCCCTCTCCTCCGCAGGTCCAAGGCATGTCCTTCATCGCCGCGGTGTTGATCTTGAACTTAGATACTGCGGACGCCTTCATTGCTTTTTCTAATCTCTTGAATAAACCCTGTCAGATGGCATTTTTCCGCGTGGACCATGGCCTTGTGAGTACCCTCGAGCACGGCCCTCCACAGCGGGGCCACCTCCGTTGTCCCGTCCTTTCAGCGCGAGAGTGAACGGGGCCCTGCACTCTGAGAGACACTCGGGAGAAATAGCGCAGGCGGGGGAGGCTTATTCGGGGTCCTTTGAACTTGGAAAGCAGGCGGTGACAGGCAGGTGTGTGGCTCCCTTACAGCCTTCTTTCAGACAGCGCTTCTGAAAATAGAAAAAAGCCCGGGGCAGCGTCCACGCTGGGTCTACCCCTGCGCACTGTCGCGGCCTGTGCCTCTGCCTCGCATCCCTGAGGTGTGGCGGCCGGTTCTGCTGGGTCCGGGGCGCGGGCCCACATACACGCCTCCACGCAGCGTGAGCACGCCGCCTGTCCAGCCGAGACCAGCAGTCAGTAGTTTAGATCAACCAAGGAGTGTTTCTCCCATGGGGACTCCGTTCTTGCTGCATAAGAAGGAGTGCGCTTTGCAGCCGAGCAGAGCTGCAGGCGCCTGCGGCGTCAGCACTGCTGGGGGGCTGCACAGGGGCGCTGGCCGTGACCAGGTCACTCGACACAGTGACTGCGCCCTGGTTCTCAGGACAGAGCCCGGACACGCCAGCCTCTGGTGGGATGCGCACGACTGACGTCCTGGCCACCACACATGGTGACGGGACCTGCGCGGGCTGAGGTCTCTGTCCGTGAGCGAGCAAGGCGTGAGATGCCGCCAGTGAGGACGCCGTGGCGCGCGGATACCGGCTTCTTCAGAAATGGCCGCTGGTGCCTCTGGGAGTGGCCAGCGGGGATGTGTTAGCTGTGCGGAAAGGTTTGGTACCTGGCTGTCGCTTGGGCTGCAGGCGAGCCTGCTGTCTGTTCATGTGCCTCTTTTGCATCTCTCCAGATGTTGACTTATTTTGCTGCATTTGAGGTGTTCTTCGAAGAGAATTTGCCAAAATTGTTTGCTCATTTCAAGAAAAACAACCTAACTCCAGATATCTACCTAATTGACTGGTAAGTCTGCCTCTTCTGTGTCTGCAGTGTTCGCTCCTCCCTGCCCTCCCACCCCTCATGCTGGCTGCTTTTGGGGTTCAGTTGGACCCCCATGTTCTGCTTACAGTCTCCTAGCTGCCCCGCCCTTGATGTGCCCTTGCGCCCACCCCACCCCCTGCGCTGCTGGATTTCCGCCTGGCACTGGTGCTGCTGCCGGAGGCCGCGGCACCCAGGACTCTGACTGACCTCCTGTACTGCCCCCAGAGAAGTGGCGTGTTGGGTCTGCTTGTTCCAGAGCGCCCCTCGCCCGCTCCCAGAGATGCCGCAAGCACCAGGTCGGTGGCAGGCGCCCTGCTGGGTTCTAGAGGTGGTACATGAGACACAGCGTTTGCGTGTGAGGGGTGCCCGTCTGCATCGGCTGTGGGCCGTGGGTGTGGAGAGGTGCGTCTCTGGCCCGCCTGGAGGTGGAGCACACGACCCGAGGGCACATGACCCGAGGCCCGTTCTCAGCAGTAAAAACTTTCTTTGGTGCCGTAGAAGCAGAAGCAGTTGGTGTGGTGGTATCGGAGCCCAAGGCTGGGAGGCAAGGAGTTGGGAGGCCAGTCATGGGGTCTTGGATGCCAAACTGGGGGCTTGGGCAGGTGTAGGCACCTGAGAGGACAGGATTTTGCTTGGGATGGGGAGGGGGTGGGTCGAGGTCACTTGGAAGGCAGGGATCCCAGAGACAGACAAACAAAAGGAAAAGAGAAGGACATCCCCGGGGCTGCAGAAGGGATGGAGGGATGGCAGGAGGCGGAGGCTGCAGCCTGGGGGAAAGGCTCATGGGCACATGAGCATGCAGAGGAGGCATCAGCTCTCGGGATGCCAGTGGACAAGGGGTTCTGCTGCGATAACTGAGATGAGAGACATGGGCAGGGCAGGCAGGGCTTTAATGGACCTGGTTTTGGACCCAGTGACCCTGAGGACTCACATCTAAGTAGACCTGCAGGCGGGCGGGTCAGAGTTCTGGCTGGAGCAGTACAGCAGGTGAGTCTCCACACAGAGGTGGATGGCCCGCCCCGGAGAGGGCCAGCGCAGCAGCCATGGGCCCGACTCTGGACCGCGGGGAGGCCAGCGCCACTAGCTGTGTCTGTCACCTGCTGCTGGCCTGAGCTTGGCTCAGAGTCTAAGACGGGGATGCGTCCATTTGGGCCCCCCTTCCGGGGTTTAGACGGTCCCAAACCGTCCTCAGGCCCGCCGGGCGCGCACCAGGCCTCCATGCGTCTTGGGGTTGCTTTCCCAGCAAGCACAGGCCTCCACAGTCAGGTGGCTTCACTTGCGGACATGCCTTCCTGGAAGGGACCTTCTGTAGTGGCTCGTCACTCTTCTCTGCCTGTGTGGGGACCGGAGGTCGGATAAGGTTCCTTGGCTGTTGTCCCAGTGTCGCGTGATTGGTCGCGCGCCCGCACCTCGTGGGAGGGCTGACCCGTGGGCGCTGCCTTCAGAATGCTTCCCATCGCAGTGAATGTCAGAGTTCTTTGGGGGCGGCAGTGGGTTTTGTAAGAATCTTGATGAATAAAAGAATCGAGGCGTCTGTTCCACAGCACGATCGTGTTTCCTGAAGTGGCAGTCAGTGGTGGAGGGCTGGCCCGTGGTCAGCCCGCGGACTCGCCCCCTGAAGGAAAGGGCTGGGCTGCCTGGGACCCGCTGGAGGGTGTCCGCACACCTTCCCTTACTGCTCTTACTCGGGCCCTCGAGCCGCTCAGAGCGGGCGTCTGGCTGGCTCCCAGGCTGCAGGAGAGCACCTTGCCCTGGCCTCACACGTGTGCGGAGGCCGGAGGACAGTTCCAGTGGGCACGCACCGCAGAAGGCCGCACGGCCTGGCTGAGGCTGGACCCTGCGCTCGAGTGGAGGGGCGCGAGGGCCTGCCAAGTGCAGGCACAAGGTGAGGACACTTGTGGGCTGCAATCCGCAGGCACTGGGGTCCAGCGGGCATCTGTTTGCAGGCCGGCGGGCCAGGGTGGGCTTGCCAGCTGACAATCTCCACTTCCACATGCGGTTCTCCTAGCACATGGTGAGGCCAAGTGATGGCCGTTCTTTCATGGCTGCACCTTTGCCGGCCGCCTGTCTGGAGTATCTGGAACGCGGGGCACAGTGGTGGGCTGGGTTCGGGGGAGACCCCAGCTGTTGGCCCCGTGGGCCCGTGTCTCTGCTTTGGCCACTGCCGGCTGCAGCTGCTGGGTGCCTCGCCCTCCCGCTTCCGGCGGGTGTGCCCCCAGCCTTCCTGTCTGCGCTGGAGGTGGGCTCGCTTCCTCATGGGCAGCAGAGGCTAACTGGCTGAGGTCGACCCCCACACGGGGAAGCGGCCTGGGCAGTGTCTCCTCTCGGGGCTGAGTTCTGAGAATGGGCCTTTGCTCTGCGATGGCTTCGTTCGGAATTGTCACCTCGCCTCCTCCCCTCCCTGCAGACCCAGGCGAGTGTTAGCGTTGTCGTTGCCGGAGATGCCTGTGTTCTGGAGGTTGTGAGGCCACGACAGGAAAGGCGCTGTCCTCTTGCATGTGCTGTGGGCCGTCACGGCCTGTGGCCTTTCTGGCCGTCCTTGTCGAGCCCCGCGGCGCGCAGACATCGTGTGCACTCGTCGCATTGTGCCTGACGCGGCCCTTTCTGATGTGCCGGCGGTAGTGTGCGATGGCCGGGGGGGATGAACATTCCTCTGGAAGACGGGTCTTAGCCGTCTCACTGCCCCATGTGGGTCTTGAACCTGGGTCCACGGCCTTCATGGTCTGCACCTGAGTCACAGAGGTGCCTGTTTTTGTAAAGATTCCTTGCAGGGGAATCCGCAGGTCCTCTCTTCTGTGTGGAAGAGCTGACCCTCCTGGGGGCCAGGGGCCGCCCTGATGCCTCCTCTGCGCTCCCTGGCTGCAGCGTGAACCCAGAGTCCTCTGGAAGACAACCCTCCTGACCCAGTGGGACAGGGACAGCCTGGTGCCCGCCTGCCCCAGGCTGGCGCTGCTTCTCCTCCGCTGGGCCCAGGTGCCCCATGAAGGGTGTGGCCTCTGTTCTTCCGAGTCAAGCAGGAGGGCTGTCTGCCCTGTATAGTCAGCTCATTTGCACCTCTGCGTGGTTTGCAGTCCTTGAAAGCAGCTGGCAATGAATCTTTTCAGGTGCATGAGGGGCTTAGAGGAAAGGGAGGGAGCAAGCCGGCGGCCCTGGAAAACTTGGAGCTGTCCCTGCTGGGAGCTCTGCTCAGGGGTCTCTGCCCGGATTGCGGTCATGAGAAACCTGGGCTCTGAGACGGCGCGCCTGCTGAATGGCCTGCACGTGGGCTAGGAAGTCAGGGTCAGTGGCCTCCGGAGGAGCAGGCCGAGGCGGCGGACGGAGCCAGAGTGCCGCCCCTGTGGCGTGCTGTGAAAGGGGGAGCATGCGTGGGGCGCGTACTGTTGGACAGAAGCTGGGTCCAGCCCGGGGCCGAGACAGCCCTCCGGGACATGCTGCGGGCTGGCGTGGGAGCGGAGATACCTGCCACGGGAAAACGGAAACAGTTGCTTCTGAGAGGCACCTTTTATTTAGGCTCCAGCAACATTGTTGGCCTTGATAATTCCTTGTCGGCACATATGTGTCCACACAGGGCACGCGTTTTATTTCCTGAAGTGCTGGCTTCACGGCCAGCTGTCTCCTCGCACACTGCTCACTCTGAGCTGGGCTCCGCGAGGCGGCCGCCACCCAGTGCCCTCCCCACCTCCAGAGCCGTCCGCTACCCGTGACGTCTGCCTCACACGCTGATCCTGCCTTCAGACCACTCTCACCCTTCCCCGTGTTCTGACTTCTTACTGAAGACTGCTTTTGAGACGGGAGGGTGCAGTTCCATGTGTGAAGGGGCAGGACCAGGTCATTTTGTCGGGTACGTCAGCATGCCCGCTGGATGGAACCGAGAGTGTCCTTTGTACGAGACCGGACACCACCGCTCTGGCCGTGCTTTCTGGACCGGGCCACGGGGCAGGTTCTTGTTTGGAGACGGTGCCCCGCTGCTTTGCTGCGAGTTGA
Organism: Solenodon paradoxus; assembly: GCA_004363575.1. Taxonomy (NCBI): domain Eukaryota; kingdom Metazoa; phylum Chordata; class Mammalia; order Eulipotyphla; family Solenodontidae; genus Solenodon; species Solenodon paradoxus. The sequence goes on along the minus strand of RJWH01004195.1, from coordinate 36,446 downwards.
CCTCAAAGTGTCTGTGGCCTGGCTGTACCCCCAGACTGGGTGTGACTCAGCGCCGAGTTCAGGGGCCTGACCCCTCAGGGACACAGGGAACCTGCCACAGGGCGGGGCTCCACAGCAGGCCCGCACTTAACCCTGGAGTCCTTGTTCCGAGGACACGGGGGCTTCTGTGCCTTGGTCGCCTGTGTCCGTCATCTGAGTCCAGTGACATCTTCATGATTGGGCCTTTCTCGAACCTGACGCGGTAAAGCACTGACCAGGGACAGCCCTGAGCACTGCTGGGACCTAATTAGCACGCAGTGTGGAATGCAGGCCCATTCCACTCCATGAATGTTTCTCGAAGGGTCCTGGCTGCTTTGGGGGCAGCGCCCTGCGGGGATGCTGCGGGGACACTGCTGGGACGCTGTGGGGACGCTGCGGGGACACTGCGTCCCGGAGTTCAGTGTAGACACGCCGCGTCCGTACGTCGTGGGCAGATTTGCCAGTGCAAGCTCCTTTTTCTGGTGGGATCTCATAGAAAGCCTGCTGCTGAGAGCTCAGTGATGTCACCTGCTGCCAAGGAGCCTCACAGCCTGAGTCCAGCCCATCACCTGGGCCCTGGAACTAGCAGGCACGGAGGAAACACCGAAATTCTGGCAAATGGTTTCCAGGAGGGGTAGGACCTGTCCCCACCGAGTGAGACCCACCGCTCGGAGCACGAGTGTGACAGAAGGCACAGGCACTGCTGGCGTCCAGGTGCCGTGGGGCTGTCGGCCCTGCCTGCTCCGTCAGCGAAGACCGTCACACTGGTGGTGCTAAGGGCAGAAACCGTCGGGAAGGCCCTGCTCGGGGCCCAGGGAGGCGGGAGCCTGGGGCTGTGGAAGCTCATCCAGACAGGCTTCTCCCGGACCTGGGGGCCCAGGACACCTGGGGACACCCGGAGAGGGCCCCAGCTGAGCGTCACAGCTGAGGAAGGTGGATGGGGTCACGCTGCGGCTGTTTGGCCCACATCCCGGCTGGAGCCCACCTCGCTCTGTGACATTCCTGTTTAGAAGAGCTTCACTCGGTGGCACATTTGCGCAGTTCGGCTTGTTTCACTTGGTAGTTTTGACTGTGCCTGCCGTGGTCTTCCGAACGGCATACACGCGTGCGTTTCACCTGCTGGCTTGCACTGTTCTGTGTTAAGACCAGTTTCTCATACTCCGGGGTCAAAGTAGCTTGAAACTTCCATGTTTTTGTTCCTTGGCTGACCCCTGCTGGAAGAAAAGTGTGCAGACATCTTCGGGATGTGTGTGCACGTGTCCGCAGGATTGTGAATTCTGTTTGCCACTCTGTGCCCACCAGACTGAGCTCTCGCCACCGTGTCCAGTGCGGTGTGCAGGCGCGCACAGTAGGTGTGCGAGACATACCCACTGTGTGACAGGTAGCGGGGCCGCGACTCAGAAGTGTGGACGCTGCTGAGGCCGCTGCCAGAACGTTGTCGACTGGTCTCCCAGCGGAGTGTGGTCTCGCGCCCCTGCTCCGGCCCGCGTGCGCGCTGGAGCGTTTTCCCGATGAGACCTGCCCTCGGGGCCCCTGGCGCCACTGCGGTCTGAAGAGTCTGCCCTTGTTTCCAGGATCTTCACCTTGTACAGTAAGTCCCTGCCCCTCGACCTGGCCTGTCGCGTCTGGGACGTGTTCTGCCGCGACGGGGAGGAGTTCCTGTTCCGCACGGCCCTGGGCATCCTGAAGCTCTTCCAGGACGTCCTGACCAGGATGGACTTCATCCACATGGCCCAGTTCCTCACGCGGCTGCCCGAGGGCCTGCCGGCAGACGAGGTCTTCGCTTCCGTCGCTGCGGTCCAGATGCAGAGTCGAAACAAGAAGTGGGCGCAGGTAACGGTCTGTTCTCCTCCCGGTGGCTCCGGCGTGGAGCTGGGTGCCCTTCAAAGTGCCCGTGGGCGCAGCCGGGGGCGCAGCTCCGGGCCGGACGCGGGAGCCTGGGTTGATGGGGCCCTGTCGTCTCCCTGGGACCCGTGTCACATGGAGGGTTGATGAATTGCCCGGCGTAGCCCGCCGGGCCTGGGGGTGGGTTTCCTGTTAACCATCACGGTGCCGCACGCGCTGGGAAGCTCTGCCAGCTGACCCCCGGCCCCCGCCGCTGAGAGACAGCAACGGGACTTACTGTCCCCGAGTCCCTCCCCACTCTGTGGTCCCTGTGGAAGCCCCTGGGTCTGTGACAGAGGTGGGGCTGTCCCCATGGCACTGCTCAGCGGAGGAGACCCAGAGAGGGGCCGGTGTCCTCACAGTCCGGCCGCCGAGCGCTTAGCAACTGCGTGGACAGTGGGCCGCACGCCCGGCGGCCGCTCCCGCTCCTCCCGCCAGTCCGCACACTGCTCTCGGGTTCGCCCCTCTGGAGCGGCTGGTCCCGGTCTCCGTCACACTAAACAGGGAGAGCAAACCATGCCTCTCGCCCCAGCGGGCCCCCGGCCTGACACCAGGCCTGAGCTGCGGCTCCGTGGACACTTCTGCTTTTCCCCGGTGCCAGTGGTGCCCACTCCTGGTCCGCCTCGCAGTCGTGGGAGGTTTCGAACACGTGAGAATCGCAACCCTCCCTCCTAGCTGGTCACCCATCTCACTGAGTGTCGCAGGCGCTGGTCTGGTTTCAGCGGTCCCCTGGTGACATGCCACCAAGAGGTCACGTCCCTGAACGACAAGGCCACACACATTACAGAGACACCACCTTCATACTGTCGCCCACTTGGAACATTTCCATCTTCCGAATGTCGCTGCCGGCCTGCGGTCCGTTGGGGGCAGCAGCATCCTCACGGTCCTTGCCGTCACTCCGCACTTGGGTGAAGAGACGGGTCTTTGTGTGTCCCTGGTCTGGACTTGCCGACCACTGCTGGGCTGACATTTCTCCCGGCTCCACGCTCCCTCCTTGTGGGTGTGTGCTCGGCAGAGTTGCTTCGTAGGTGGCCCGGCGGCCTCTGAGCTGGCAGCCTGCTTATTTTACAACAGCTCGACAGAAGCGTGCGGACATACCGTAAAACTCAGCCTTTAGAGGTGCCGCTCAACGTCTGTCCGTTCACCTCATCCGCCTCCTGGGAGCCCTTCCTTCCCGGCCGTCGGTGCCGTGCTCTTTGGCTGGCGACTCCTTGCGCAGTGAGGATGGTGCCCTTGCGCCGGCCAGGTGCGGCCACCTCCCACCTCTTGGTTTTCTGGAGGAGCTGCCGAGCTCTGGCCCTTCCTGCCAGCCACCCCCTCACCACCTGCCATGCCAGGACGGCGCCCCCGACCTCCTGAGGGCGCCTGCTGGTCTTCCTTTCAGGGTTTCACAGAGACGGGGACTGCGCGACTCGCCTCGCCGCCCCATATGTGTACAGATGGGGCGTTAGACTCAGACTTGTCACTTGCTTCTGGGTTTTGAGGACGAGTGAAAACTGCAGTGAGGTCGGAGATTCTCCGGCTGCTGTCGGCGTTTCCTGCTCCTGGGAGTGATGCGTCAGCCCGATGGTGGGGCGGGGGCATCAGGTGTGCACGACAGCCTGGCCGCGGGACTGTCGTCGTGACACCTGTCTCAAGACCCTGGCTCTCAGAAGTGTGGGTGGTTGTCAGGCACTTAGAGGCACTGCTGTCGGTTCTGCGTCACCTTCAGAACCTGCTGACACGCGTCTGCGTTGCCCCATGTCATCTTCACTTCCGGGGACGGGTGCAGTGCCCGGCAGGTCGGCACTGGCGCCGCTGAGCCCAGCTTTCCCTGTGCCCCTGGCTGGGGTCTCGAGCCCGGCCCACGGCTGTCCTAGCCGCGCCTTAGCTGCCTGAGACCCAGGGACGGCTGGCTCCCTTCGTTTTGAAAAAGGGCAAATGTGGGTTTGAATCTGTGTGAGAAATGACTGCTGTGCACAGCGCCATCGGGGGAACCTCCGGGCAGCCCTCCAGCGCTGTGGCGCGTGGCTGATCCAGTCCCGGAGCCCGGTGTGCTGTCACGCTGGTGTCCGAGCAGCCACAGTGGAATGATGGCTACAAATAAAGCTGCTACACGTCCCGGCGGAGCAGCGGTTGGTCTGCCGCCTCCGGCTGGGACAGTCCGCACGAGGACTGGGTTTGCGTCCCAGGGCCGGGTTGGGGAGCAGCCCCGACGACAACTGAAGAAAGGAGGTGCTGCCCCACCCCTTCCTACCAGCACAACTCCTCTTAAGAAGTGAATAAAGGTGTTGGCTGTTGCTGAGTGCAGGCAGGCTCTCGGTCACCCTGGGACGCGTGGGTCTAAGTGAGGAGCCGGCGCACAGCATGCAGGTGACAGGGTCACGGGCAGTGCGTCCTGTTAGCATCCGGGGGTGGGAAGCCTGGCTTTGGTGTTGGCGTGCACAGGGCTAGGCCTGACGGTGGGAGCCAAACCCTGCTGCCTCATCCTGGCGCGGGCACCGTGGCCGTGGGAAGTGGTGAGACGTCAGCCCAGGAGGGCGCGGCGGGTTCCATGTTAGATAGGCGCCCAGAGGAGGCTCGTGGGGGCCGCGGGGCACAGCCGTCAAACCCTGTGTGGTGTCCACATGATCCCAGGGCATCTTCCCTGTGCTCCCCAGGTGCTGGCCGCGCTGCAGAAGGACAGCCGGGACGTGGAGAAAGGCAGCCCCTCTCTCCGGCACTGAGGTGGACGCCCGGCGGCACGTCGTTTGGCACCAGCTCGCCGGCAGCTGAGAACAGGCTGCGCTCATGTCTGTCTGACACTGGGGTTGGCCTTAAACTGAACACACACACCTGAAGGGATCCGCCAAAGCTCGGCCTTAAGCAGCTCAGTGGCGTGACGGCCTGGGGTTGCCCTGGACGCACTGCGTCCCCGTGTGGCGTGAACAGGGCAGTGGCTGACCCCCAGCCTTCACGTCACAGAAGCTCATTAAACTGTTTCGTGTCGACTGCTGGAAAGACCACTACAGTCTTTCGTAGGCAAGCGCATGAGAAATGCTATTTGGGGACCTCCGAGGTGGGTCAGTGTATCCGCTCGTGCGCACTTGTACTTTAGATGGGACAGAGATCGCTGCTTTGTTACCGAGACCCCCTTTCCAGAGCGGAGGCCCCGTGTTTCAGGTGCACTTAGCAACAGCTGCAGTAGGAGTCCTCTTACAGGACGGTGGCCGGAGCTCCCTGGGGTCTGCCCTGGCCTTCGGGCTGACATTTACCGCCTTGTCTTGGTAACACCAGCATGAGGGCAGACCGCACCCGCTTCGGTGCCCGGGGCCGCGCCGCAGACCTGCTGCCCTCCGCTCTGAGCCCTGGGCCGTGGGTGCGGGGAGCCGCTTGCGCAGAAGCCGGTGGCGGCAGCAGTCTCCTCAGTCAGGCGGGGAGAGAACATTCAGACCTCTGCCCGCTCTTGCACCTGCTCCTTCCAGGGAGACCGGGGACAGCAGGCACAGCCGTGGGAGCAGCTGCCTGTGCTGACGCGCCCTGCACAGCAGTGCAGTGCTCGGGGCAGGACCCCCGACCCCCTCCTTGCTCTCGGCCTGCAGGAGGACCGAGGGGCGAGTCCTGCGGGCTTCTCAGTCGCTGTCCCCAGGTTCACTGGCCACACTTTGTTCTGGTTTTCCCTTGACTGGCTTTGACAGCTCGGTAGTAAGAACTGGTTGTCCGAATTCAGAAGGTGAAGTTTCCGCCAGAATAGCCCGCAGGACAGGCAGTCTGGAAGGAGGTCCGCTCCCAGCTCCCCGTGGTGAGGTGGGGACCCAGGTGCTGGGGACCAGGCTGAGCGCCCCGCACTGTCCCCATCGCAGCCGTCCCCCCAGGAAAGGTCCCTCCACGCCCGGGTGCCAGGGACCCTTGGGATCTGGAGACGCAGCAGCAGGGGCACGGGGGCAGAGCTGAGCCCTCGCGTGGTTTTTCTGACGCCCACAGCACCGTGTCCTGAGCGCTTCAGGTGCACTGGCCACTGGCCATCCGGCTGTGGTCCTGCGGCCGCCCGCAGTGCCCTTTTCCTGGCACCCGAACTGGAGTCCCTGGGGACGCAGGGCACCTGGACACCACCTTCTGCCTCCGCGCCGACCTCCTGGCAGAGGCCTCTGTCCTCACCTGGCCGCTGGCCTTTGGCACAGTCGCCGCCGCCATCACAGTGCTGAGTGTAAGGACGAGCCGGCCATGCTGCTCCTCACAGAACGTCGCTGGCTCTGACGCATGGGCTTCTGTTCTCGAAGATGCGTCTGCTTTCTCACTGTGCGTATCCGTGTGCTTTCTGTGACAGACGCGCTGCGGCGGGCCTCTGGGGACCGGGGACCGTGGACCCTGCCCCGAGCACAGGTGTCCTGCGACAACAGTCCCTGGAGCGCGCTCACGCAGCGGGTCCTTGAGCCAGATCCCACGCCCGCCCGGAGCACAGCGCGGCGTCCGCTCGGAGTGGCGGCCCTGCCTGACCCAGGGCCGCGGGGGCCTCTGCCGGTGACGCGCCGAACTTGGACCCCAGGAGCGTCCACAGTGGCGCCGGGAGATGGGAGCTGCTCGCCCGCCAGCAGTGTGCGGTCAGGGGCCGCGGCAGCCACTCAGGTTTTCACTGTTTAAAGTACTTTGCCGACAGGGGACTCCGGGTAACACTTGCTACATATCATGTTTTAATTGCTTGTACAGTTAACCTTTAATTTTATTTCGCAAAGTATCAAATTAGGACTTTTTGAATTGTAAATATGTGGTTTTCTTAAATAAAAGTCACGTAAAATGCTTACCTGTGTCCTTGTAATTTGGTTAGAACTGAAGTCCTCATTTGACAGTGTGGTGACAGCCTCGTGCTGTGCGGTGTTTTCAAACCCACTGGCCAGCTCGGTTAGGACGGTGCAGGCCGGGACTCGAGAACTGCGTGCCCATCCACGCCGAAGGGACCCTGCCCATGGTCCCCGCATGATGCACAGGACCCCGGCGACCCTCCTCATGAGTGTGCTGCCTGCCCCCGGGCCCTTCTTCCCCCAGCCGTCTGATGCAGCTCACACGCTTGGCTCTGCAGATGACCCCACCTGTCTCCACAGCAGCTGTCGCCATCCGCCCTTCGAAGGTGCGGCTCTGAGAAGTGAGCTGCTGGGACTCCGGGCACTTGGTGGTGGAGCGGGGCTCTGGGCACGGCCCTGAAGTCCCCTGCGCAGAGCATTTCTGCTCTGGGCCTTGGGAAGCCTCCCCCAGCTCTGACCTCAGCTCCAAGGTGGGGCTCAGGGCCAGGCCCGGGCTCACATGCTGGCGCCTCAGGGTGCAGGACCCCAGGACCCACCCAGAGCACACTGTCGGGGAGGAGGCTGTGTGCCGCTTTCCCTTGAGAAACGGGGCTGACAGCTCATAGTCCAGCCCCAAGTGTGGGGCCGACCACAAAGGGGCAGAGGGGACACCTGTGAAATGCAAGGAGGCAGGGTGACCCCAAGTTGGCCCTTAAGAGGAGCTGCTGATCCCCAGGTGGGTCAGAGGCCGGCACGGCCAGCAACCAGAGCCTGAGAGCCACGGCAGATCCTCAGTTGGGCTCCTGCAGCCGGAGGGGACAGGTGGGTGCCCGGGGCTCTGGGAGGATCCGCTTAGCATGGTGCCAGACACGCAGTCATATTCTGATGTTCTCGGACCCTTCCACGGCCTCCCATGGACTCGCCGTGACTTGGAAGCGCGCAGATGGTTGCGAGGCCCTGGCGCTGCTGGCTCCTGGGAGCCCGGGCCTCGTAGCAGCCTGCCTGGGACCCCGCTGTCTGCAGGACTAACTGCTGGAGCCCTTCCAGGACGCGGAGGGCCTGCCGGGCTCTGGGACTGAGGCAGGCAGTGTCCTCCCAAACGACGCGGCGCAACGAGTGAGCGCAGGCTCGACCCAGGGGCTCACAGGTGGGCATGAGCGCTCCTTCACCTCCCTGGCCCTGCGGCAGACAGCGCGTCGAAACCGTTCTGGCTACACACCAGCCTCTTTCTGGTGCATTTCAGCTAGATTTACAGGACCCGGGAGTTGCTGTGAGCTCTGTGCCTGGAGAGTTTTCTTAAATTTTCTAAAACTCGTTTTTCTTGTCTGTCACTGAAGGGTGCAAAGGGTGCCCGGGCGGCCCTGGTGGAGCAGCACTTAGGTCAGCCACCTCCCGAGGAGTAGTCCGTGCACATCCCAAGGACTCCGGTTTGTGTCCCCCGCCCGGGGCCGTGGGCCAGCGGGGGCGGGTACAACCACGATGCACAACAAAAAAGCGGCTTCCTCCTGTCCCATCCTGGCTGCCTGCTCACCCTCATTCCTGCCTCGACCTTTCCTTTAAAAAAACACACGGCGATTATTTAAAACCGGACACTCCTCCCCCTGCCAGCCCTGCCCGGCTGGCTCCTCTGCCACGCAGTGCCCGCGAGGTGAAAGGCGTCTCCTGGAACCTCGGCCTTCACAGTACGAGCAAGACTCGCTGACAGCGAGACGCCGAATGTGCGCAGAATAAGAGGCACCGACTGGGGCTGCATTAGGTCCAGTGTTACTTTATGGACAGGCCCTACCGGCCGGTGACAAAAATCTAAATTGTGGCTGTGGATGAACTTACGTACAGCATGTGAAAGTCGCAGACGTGCTCCGTCATCGAAAGTAGTTTTCATTTCCCAGTGAAAGTGTTTCCTTTCTCGATGCCCTGGACTTGCATCTGGCCAGGCAGCTGCCTGGTGGACTCCTGCCCATGCCGTCCAAACCACGAGACCTCTGTCCCGCTCTGGGGGATGCTGCCAACTCGGGCCAGTGTTAAAGGCGTCAGTGGCCTCCCTGGTGGAGCGGCGGTTAGGCGCCTGCACACACATCCCAGGGTCCTGGGTTCGCATCCTGGTTCCAGGGGGATCAACCAACATGAACAACTGAATACAAGGAAGCACTTCCTCCCGCTCTGTTCCTGTTTCTGTTCACCTTCATTCCTGCTGCACCTTTCCTTAAAGAAAACAAAAGTCTAGCTTAAGAACTTCATTTATTCACAGGCTGTACTAAATTTAGACAAAGCGACGGAAAGATCTTCTGCCGTGGATTTTCGCATTAATAAAATTACCTCTAGCAGAAACGCCTCTCTAACTTGCCACAGTTGGAGTGCCTGGGGGTGTCCTGTTGGAGTTGACAAGCCGTGTGTCTGTCCTATGTTACATTAGCCCTCCAGCTTCACCAAGCACTGACGGTGCCTGACACCGTGCTGGCCCCGAGGGAGGAGGAGAAGCCCACAGTCCTTGCCGTCTGGGCCCTTCCTCTCGGGTACGGAGAGCTCGGTGGCCCTTCCCAGGGTGGAGGTCGTCAGCCCGGCGGGCTGTGGGCACGCAGGGTAGGCCCAGGAGTGGACGGGGTGCCTCGGGCCTGTGGCGCTCTCCCTCAGAAGCAGCGGAAAGAGGAATTTGTGAACGTGCTGTTTCATGCAGGGGACCCCCAGTAATCTGATCAGAAAGAACCTCGTTCGGAGGTTCTCAGCGGAAGAGTATTTATCTTCCAATGAACTGTCGCAGCTGCAGTGTGAAGTGATGGCAGTTGAGAGAGCTTCAGTAACTGCAGCTTGAAAAGCAGCACTGACCTTGTCAGCGTCTTTGTCTTCGTGCTCAGGGACCTGCTGGCCAGACTCAGGGCAGACGACGGCTGTCTGCTGGAACCAGGGTGGCTGCCGGGGGGCAGAATCAGCACGGAATACCTGCTCCCGCCTCGGGAGCCAGAAGCATCGCGGCACTTTTACAATGAAAGGCTCCTGAAGGCACTGGGCACGCACGTGGCCAGTTTCATCCTGAAGTCTCCGAAGCCAGCGCCCGGCGGGCCCGAGCGCTCTGGCGGTTCGCTGCTGCGCACGGGCCTTGAACGGCAGGGTGGGAGGGCAGAGTGATGGAGGCCGACGGAAGGCCGCCTGCTCTCCTCGTAAAGATCTGTGGGGACTGATAGGCGCCATCTCATTTTGAAAAATGTATTCAAGCTGTGCGCGTTAGAAGTTTGAATCAAGTTTTACTGGCTTCAAAGGAAACCCCATTTTAGAAAACAAATTAGGTCATCAGAATATAGTGATTGTGTTGTCATCGTGACCAGCTGAGTCACCTGCTGGGCTTTCTGCCATACTGTTTTCGACAGGACAGGTGCAGCAGGAATGGGGGCGAGCAGAGGCAGGCAGGAAGAGAGAGGAGGAAGCACTTACCTAGTCATGCTATTTAGCTGTGCATCTTGGTTGCTCCCTTTGGCCCGGGCCTTGAACCGGGTGTCCGTGGATGTACAGGCCGGAGACTTGTCCGCGAGGACACCAGGAAGCACCACTTCCACCAGACACGGATCGCCCTTCTCGTGACCCACCTATGTTTAGGGATAGAATACTTTTAAACCCATGTCTGCACATCTGGAAATTCAACCGAACAGCCAAGCAAACAACTGGCATCCCCAGAGCTAGGGCGGGGAGACTGACCGGCAGGCCCTGAGCAAACACGAGGGATGACTGATACTTCATGTCGGGCGTAAAGTCACGTGCGCACTGCAGGACCTGTTCCAGACCTGAAAGTCTCTGAGAACCTAAAGCTTGCAGACAGTCAGCAGTCACCAAAATACTCAAAGCGACTGTTGAGTCCTCACTGGGAAACACATTTCATTTTCTGGTCCTGTGAGAGGCCCAGAAAATGTTTCACCAGAACCAGACTGTCACCGAGCCAGGAGTCATCACTGAGTAGCAGCAGCCGCCTTTCGCTGAGGACCTGTGCAGGGACACCACCGTTTCCCTGTCCTCCAGCTAATCCCGCGCTACCCAGAAGCTTGTCACAGTGCTCTGCAGTTTTAGACTAAGGGAAGTAGCGAGCTTTTGATCGAGACGGTGACTCAGGACAGCAGATTTAATACATTCAAAGGGAGTTTCAGGATGAGCTGCACGCGCAGAAATTCAACTTTTAAACCCTCCTGCCCACAGAAGAGGAACCGTTCTTGGATGGGTCACTGAAAAGGCGGAATTGCTCAGATATAAAGAGGCTTCTGACGGTGTTTTCTGATGAGTCAGGTGCATCTCATCATCCCTGCTGCTTTGGACCTGCTTTGCTTAACCCAGAACAGAATCCCTCACCGTGTCTGGTGCTCAGCACTCATTTACAGGCTGAACATTTGCGATAAAGACCAAAAACTGTTTCCCCCGCAAATATCACAGGCCTTTTAAAGAACGGCGACATGTGGAGGATGACGTGCGTGAAGGCTGGCCCCCCCACACTGGCGATCTCCTGAGCGTCCTGGCAACTCAGGAGGGGAGGAAGGCCGTGGCCTCCCGGACCTTCTGCTTCACGCCTCTGCAGGACAGGGCCAGGGCGGCATGGTGGCGCTGCAGCGCGTCTAACCGCTGTTTCAGCGCCTCGGCCTCGTCCACCTGTTCTTCCAAGTCCTGGAGGAGCGAGTCCTTGCCCAGAAGCCCGCACTTCAGATTCAGCTTGACGTTGTCACTCCGCAGGCTGTCCCGGGCTTGCTTAGTCTTGGTCAAGATGTCCCTCCTTAGAGCCACCTGGGCCTCGATTTGCAGAAGCTGTGACTTTTTACACGCGTTCTCCATATCCAGGGAGTGCAGCTTCTCCTTCACGTGGGTCACTATTTGCACGTTGCTGGTCACCTTGCCGCGCAGCTTTAAAAGCTCCTCCGTCCGCTCCTCAACTTTCTCGCTGAAGGTCTGGTTCTCGATCTTAAGTTGTTCGAAATCGATGAGCAGCAGGCCCTCGGTCAGGTCCTCCTGCGCCCGCATCCGGGTCTCGAAGTGCGCCAGGCTCTGCTTCAGCTGCACGTTCTCCAGCCGCACGGCGCTCATCTCCTTCTCCTTCTTATCCTCCAGCGCCTGGATCTGCTCCACCTGCCGCAGGGCCGCCTGGCGGCCGCCCTTCACCCAGCGACGGCCCACGGCCTGCAGCACCACCCGCTTCTTGAGGGCCCGGAACCTGCGCCACTCCCTCTGCACCCTGCTGAGCGTCTCCTGGCACTGCTGCTTCAGCTCCCGCAGCTCCTCGTGGTACCGCTGCAGGTCGTCCGCCTGCTGCCTGCGCAGCTCCTCCAGCACGGCCAGAAAGCGCAGGTAGATCTGCTCCTTCTCCGGGTCCTGGGGCTCCGCGGCGGTGTCGGGCGACTCCGCTGTGTCCAGGGCTTTCTTGCGCAGCGCCTCGAAGATCCTCTGCTGCAGGTGCAAGTTGTAGCGCCGGAGGCGGCTCCGCTCCACCGTCAGCGAGCGGTACTGCTCCAGGAGCTCGCTGCGCAGGCGCTGCTCCTGCTCCCTCTGCACCTCCTCCGACCACTCCAGGTCCTCGCCCTCCAGCTTCTCGCGCAGGAGTCTCAGCTCCTCGGGGCCTTTCGCCTGACTGCTTTCCGCAAACTTGCCTTCGATGTCCTCGCCGCCTTCCTCCTCCTCCTCCTCCTCTCGTCTCTCCTGCTGGGCGCCCCCGGCGGACGCAGCATCCTCCGCGCCCTCGAGGAGCGGCGGCGGCCGAGAGACCCGGAACCGGACGTCCCCGCTTCTCCTCTCGGCCGCTGCCTCCCTCTCCCCCGGAGCCGCCTCCGCCTCCGCCTCCGCCTCCGGGTCCGGGTCCTCGGGCTCGCCTTCGGACGCCGGCCCGCCTGGCTCCTCAGTCCCAACCTCAGTCGGCTCTCTGGGCTCCGCCTCGGCCTCGGCCTCGGCCGGCCTCTGCAGCTCTCCGGGGCCCTCCTCACCCGCAGCCTCGGCGGCCGCCGGCTCTTCCCGGGACTCGGAGGGCTCGGCTGATGCCTCCTGTTCGTCCTCCTCCGCGCCTTCCTCCGAAGCCTCTGTGGCCTCGGGCGGCCGCGGCTCCGTCGGTTCTCTCAGGGACCGGGGGCGGGCGCTGGCCTTGGCGGCGGCCGGCGACGAGGCCAGGCCCTCCACATCTCCGCCCTCCCCCTGGAGGTCCCCAGTGGGCTCCGAGGGGCCGTCCATCTCCCACCAGCTCCGCCGGGGCCGCGGACGCAGGCTGTCGGCTGTTAGGTTTCCAGGGGCAACCAGGGGCGCGCGCGGAGGGCCCGGCGATTGGACAGGCTTTTGCCCGGCGCCCTGCCCCTCCGCAAGCATTGACCAATAGGAGGCCGCGGGCCGACGACGGGCGGCGTTGATTGGAAGAGGACGCAGGCAGAAGCCGCGAGGGGCGTGGCGCTCTCGCCGCGCTCCCTGGCCATCCAGTTCCCGGCGCCGGGCCGGGGGCGGGGCTTTGGGGCGGCGCTGTGGGACCCGGCGAAGCCGGCGCCGGGGCCGCGCAGGCGCACAGCGGCGAGCCGCGGCGTCCGCGCGGTGGCGCGCGCCGGGCGCCTGCGCGATGCGGCGAAGCGACAGTGGCGGCGGCGGCGGCGGCGGCCGGGCCGGGCCCGAGGGCGCCTGCGTGCTGAGGCGGGACGCTGCCCGGCAGGCCGGCTCCGGCGGCGCCTGGACTGGGGCGGCCGCGGTGGCGGCGGCGGCGGGCGGCGGCCGCGCGGGGGCGGGCCCTGCGGCGGGCGGCGGCGCGCTGACGGCCGCGGGCGCCCCGGCGGCGGCGGCGGTGGCGGCGGCGGCGGCGGCGGCGGGCGGCGGGCGGGGGAAGATGGCGGAGCTGGGCAAGAAGTACTGCGTGTACTGCCTGGCCGAGGTGAGCCCGCTGCGCTTCCGCTGCACCGAGTGCCAGGACATCGAGCTGTGCCCCGAGTGCTTCTCGGCCGGCGCCGAGATCGGACACCACCGGCGCTACCACGGCTACCAGCTGGTGGACGGCGGGCGCTTCACGCTGTGGGGGCCCGAGGCCGAGGGCGGCTGGACCAGCCGCGAGGAGCAGCTGCTGCTGGACGCCATCGAGCAGTTCGGCTTCGGGAACTGGGTGAGCGGGGCCCCTGCGCGCGCCGCCGAGGCCCCGACGCCCATCGAGCGGCCGCCCGGGTCGCGGCCAGGAGGCCCGGGGGCGGTGGGCCGGCGGCCCGGCCGCTCGGCGCCCGGGTTGGTGTCTTCCGGAGCCCGGGTGCCGGTAGGCGCCGACCCGGCGGTGGGCGCGCAGCGGCGTCGGTTCCGCCGGAGGCCGCCGCAGCCTCCCACCGTCTCTGAGGCTCTGTGTGCGGGCGTGTGTCGTCGCCCTCTGACCCCTGCCAGGGTCTTGGGCCTGGGGGCCCTGCCACACGCAGCACGCCCAGCGCTCAAGGGCTGTCCGGAGAGGACCTGAGAGTTGGACCAGCCCGCTGGTACTCAAGATGGAAGCCAGGTTCCTTGAGAGCGAAGCCCGGTTGCTCTTCTCCAGACGGGTCTGCTGAGCTCTCTGTCCACTTGCAAGAGGAGGCGTTCATGTGTATTAGCAAGGAAGAGCTCTGGCTGAAATCTGGGCCTAAATGCCAAAGACACGCCGCCACCTCCAGGCATGAGGAGAAACAGGGTGGAGTTATGACCTCCACTCCCGCATCTTTCCAGACCCTTCCACATGCAGACCCCCTTCCCTGTACCAGCATTTCATCTTGCTGCCCCTTCTGCAGGTCCTCCCGAGCTCCTCTCCTGTTTGGAGAACAGTCCACACCTCTTCCCTCGTCCCCAAAGCCCTTTCCACAAAGTGAGCCAGTCCCCAGACCCCAGGACCCATCCCGCAGCCCCGGAATCGTGATTTCTTTCCCAGCCTTTAGAGACCCTGCTCTTCAGCATCCCACCTAAGCTCCGGCATCTTGCCCGCCACCCTCAGACCTCTCTCTCCCTGCGGGAAGTGTTTATTGGTGTGTGCTGAACACTGGCTCTGTGCGGTGTGTAATGGTGATGGCTCCAGGGAGACACGCTTTCGCCCTTGTCTCCAGGGGCCTGGGGTTGTAACTGGCCCTGGAGCTCTTCCGTGAGCTCCAGCCTTCAGTGTCACGTCTGCTGACCTCCTCGCCTCTTGACAGCACTACACGACCCAGACCTCATACCACCTCACTCAGCGGCTCAGGCCAAGGCCGCCCCAGTTCCTCCAGGGCCAGTTCAGCCCCGGCCCTGTCATCAGAGTGGTTCACAGCCGGCCCGCTTCTCGCCGCTCGAGCTAGCTCACCATTCTCTCCTGTCTTGGCTATTTCTGGAGCCTCCTAACTCATCTGTTGCTTTAATTCTTCTGTCCCTCAGCCCACCCCACACACCATGGTCAGAGTGGTCTTTGAAAACAAGTCACCTGACTTCATCGTCTCTCAGGTCTACTCAGCTTCAGCCTTCCCATGGGGTCCCAGCTGCTGCCCCTCCACTCCCCACTCGGTTTGTGTTTCTCCTGCTTTGCGTGCTCTTCCCCAGACCGCACACTGACGGTCTTTCTGCTGGCAGATCCGAGCCTCAGACCTGCTCGTCCCTGGTGCAGTCTGACCGCGCTATGTCCTCAGTAGCAGAAACGCGGCCATCAGCCGAGAGCCTCATGGAGTGCTGGGCCCTGTGCAGAGCTCTGCTTTCTCGTGGGCTCCGCCAGCAGCCTGGGCAGCAGGGGCTGGACAGGGGTCTGCCTTCAGTCTGCGCTCCTCGCTGCAGTGTCCGCGGTCTTCCCTGCAGCACTGTGGAAGCAGCGAGTCCGGGGCATTTTCTAGACCTTTCAAACCTAAGAACACTGAATCCCTTAGAACGTGAGTCAGACTGAGCTGGCAGGGGTCCCTGCTCCTAGAGGGCCTGGCTCCCTGCCGACCCACTGGAGGCCTGGGGCCCAAGGTTCCGCACCCTTCGCTGCTGTCCCCACTGTGGGTCTCAGCAGCGGGACTCTGGGCCAGCCACTCTGCCCTCCAGACTGCGTGGTTCTTCCGCAGAGGCGCGTCTGCAACTCTGAGAGGTGGGGTTCCCGCCCGGGTGTGTACCTGCAGGGGGACGGTCCACTTCGGCCACCTTGGCCAGTTCTGAGCCTGCACAGCTCACATGCTCTTCCTGGCAGCGATGCCGGGAATTTCAACTTGACCCGCACGCACGGACTTCTCAGGGGAGGTCCAGGATTTAGATGCCGGCCTGCCAGTTCCAAAGTCCAGCCTTTGCCTGCGTGGATGCTGTGACGAGTGAGCGGGCTGAGGCCAGGGTGTGTCGGTGCACCTGGAGGTGTGGCCGGTGACTCTGGAAGGGCAAGCTTGGCCATTCAGCAAGACCAGGTTTGGGTCAGGCTAGGTTAAAGCAGGTACTTGGTCCCCTAGGGCACTGTGGCCCTGGAGAGAGCAGCTGGTGGAGAGGAGGATGAGACCTCTGACTTGCCAATGGCAGTGTGACCCAGGAGCCAGGCTTCTGCTGCTCTGGGTGGCATTTGAGGGTGGCACTTAGAGGGGCCAGGGAGGTGGTGGCTGAGTCAGCCACGTTTGCTCAGCCTTGTGCCAGAGCAGAGGCATGGGGACAGTGGGCACAGCCAGGCCCCGACACTGAGTGGCAAAGGGGCAGGCCAGGGGACATCTGTGAATGTGACGGGAAGGCTGCAGGTGGACAGTGATCGGCAGAGCCACACCACTGGGCATGAGGCCCCGAGGCAGCTGCTGTGCTGCTGGTGACACAGGCTGTGGAGGATGGACGGTGGGTGCGTCGATTGACTGTCGAGATAGCCTGAGGAAGGCCAGAGCTCCTCCCGAGGGGCGGCTGGAGGACCGGGGAGGGCTTCGAGCCGGTTTTGAGACTCGGTTGGAAATTTACAGTCTGAACTCCTCTGCACACTCGGCCTCGTGTGCGCGCTCAGGCCAGTTCTGGAGGCAGCCGGCAGGTGCTGAGTGGAGTCTTACCTTGTCGATGATAGCAGGCATCTGGAAGGCTGGGCGAGAGCAGGCACGTGGTCACCATTATGTGCGTCTGTTCATCTGCTCGTCCCTGTCCCCGTCCCCTCCAGTGCTTCCCAGGCCGCGGTATGTCAGCCCTGGGCCAGGTGCCATGAGAGTGGGGCTCGAAGAGAGGCTGCCTCCCCACTAGCCAGGAGGGGAGAGGGTTCCAGACCAGAGGACAGTGTTCAGGGCCAGGCCACAGCCCGCTGCCTGGAGGATTTGTGTTGGGGACGGTCTGTGAGGCTGGAGTCCCGTTTTGAAGAGCCTTGAGAGCCAGGCCCTGGGGGCAGCTGGGGACCCAGGGTTATTCGGACTGAGCTCTGGACTGGGCGCCCCAACATTGGCCCCATTGGCAGTGAGGGCCCAGCCGTGGGGAGGGATGGAGCCGGGTGTGACCCAGGACTTCTGACTCTGTGCCCAGACCATCTTGTCAGTTTCCTGACAGGCAGAACCTGGGACCCTGGTTCCGGGAGGCCCAAGACCCCCTGAATCGGCCTCTCCCCTGAGGCCTGCACACGTTTACATGGAGGCGCAGAGCTCTGGTGCAGCAGGTCGCGCTGCGGAGTGGGCGGGTTCACTGGGGGAGCCTGAACCGAGAGGCTTTCACCACTAGGTGTGCAGGGCACCTCACACGTCAGATGGGACACCCGACGGCCCCCGCTGGCCTCCAGTGGCGCGTCTGTGGGGCTGGGCATCTGCTGTCTCACAGCGCCCTGCGCCCGTCAGGACCTGGGCTGTGGAAAGCACTTTGCGCGCCGTCGGCAGGTGGGACAGCAGCCCTTCTGCGCAGCCACCTCCCAGATTCTTCCCTCCAGGTCAGACATGCCAGGCCCGCTCTGCTCCCTGCCCCCTTCTGACTGCGGGGTGTCTCCTCCGGGTGTCTCCCAATGACAGGACCTGCCTGTGGCCCGCTTTTCACTCAGCCTTGGCGTTCAGGGTGCACCGCGCAGAGGGAGCCTGGGGCGCAGGGTCCGCCCGGGCCTCACTGGGCTCAGTGCCGGCGGTGGGGGTGCCCGAGGGCCTGCAGCAAGGCCTCCTTCCAGGTGGCCCGCGGGCTCCTCACAGCTGCGGGAACTGGGGACTTCTGCGTGAACGCAGCAAGGGACAGAACCTGGGCCTGAGGCTGAGAACTTTCCAGCAAACGGAACGTGGCCAAGGGAAATGGAGGGCTGGAGTAGCTGTGAATCTGGGGACACGCAGTCATCGACCTGCAGGTGGGAAGAGGCGCCGTCCCCCCGGTGTCAGCGGGGGCTGAGCCTGGGCTGTGACGTGGCAGAGGGTGGCTGCTCGGAAGGTAACAACAGGCTGGAGGAGGAAGGGCGTGTCCAGGGTCTGGTGTGACTGAGCCTGATGCCGGCCGACCTGTGCTGTGCTGCTCCCAGGGCCCGCGGTCTCCCGAGGCTTAAGGCCGAGTCTGAGGCTGTGCTCTGAGTACCGGGCTTCGAGTGAGCCCGGACGCGGCGGCGGGGCCGGAGCCTGAGGGCAGCTGCGTCCACGGGAAGCAGACACGGAGTGATGGGAGCGTGGTCTGTGTCAGGGCTGGCCCGGGCTCTCCTGCCTTGTGCCGTCCTCTCAGTGAGCCAGCCTGTCGCACAGCCCGTGTGGCTGCCGGTCTTGGCGTGTGTAGCCACAGAGTTGTGCCCCGAGGCGGCAGCAAACCTGCGGGACGGCATTTCCCTGGAGCTGCCGCCGGTACCCGGAGCCACGCGCTGTGCAGGAGCGGGGGCAACACCGTGACAGGGCTGGCCTGCCTGTGAGCACAGACGCCCGGACGGGTCGCCGGGAGCCCAGAGGACCTCGAGGGGAGGCTCGCTGCCCTGGTGCCGCCAGGTCCAGACAGCAGGAGATGGGTGGCAGTGTTGGGGACCTGCAGGAGGGCTGGGCGAGTGGCCAAGGCACCGCCGACTGGTCGTTGTGGCGGCCTTTACTGCCGTTTGTCCAGGAGCGGCTGAGAGCAGGACTGCAGAGCAGGAAGCAGAAGTCGAGAGCCAGTCCCGCTGGGACATGGCCAGTATCTGAACCCAGCTCGGGGAGGCCCTCGTCGGCTCCCCGGGGGGGGGCGACCCGGGCCTGACAACACGCCTCACAGGTAACAGTAGCTGAGGTCAACGGAGCTGCAGGTGTGCGTCCTCACTCACCCCTCCAGGACGCAGAGCCGTGCGGGGCGCCGCCGGGGGGCCCGGGGCCTGTGCGCGTGTGAGCAGCACGCACGTCGAGGAGACGTGTCGGGAGCAGCCTTCGAGTCGCTCGCTAACGTTGCCAAGTCGGAGAGAGAAAATATTTTAAAGCTCCAGTTAGTCACCTAACAGGCACCGTTTCACTGGAAGTCAGATGATCTCAATACTTCCAGGTCAGGAAGGGTCCAGTCTTGGGTCGAAGGATGATGTTTTATGTGGAAAAAGTTTAGCTTTAAGGAAAACCTTTGCCTTGTCCTGTGGTGTGGGGTTTCGCCCTCGATCTCAGACCAGCCTCTTGGAGAGGCTGCGGCCCCGCTGAGGGAGCCTCTGGGGGGCGTGCAGGCTACCCCGCAGTTTGCGTCATGGGGAGGCCAGGCTGGGCTGGGAGAAGGCCTGCGGCCAAGCGCTGGACTGGGCGCACCTGCCTCCCCCGCCCCCCTGCCCAGTGCTGGGGGCACAGCGGCGAAAGGCAGAGGGAGGCCGGACTGGCCAGGAAGGCCAGGGGGGCCCGCTCCCCGGGCACTCCCGCTCTGGGGGTCGGGTGACCTTGCAGAGTAGACCTCATGGCCAGGTCTCGTGACTTAGAAGCACACGTTCCTTTCATTTCTCAGGACTTCAAGGAAGCAGCGAATCTGTAGCCTTATCTTTTCCAAGATGGGAGATTTTCAGTTTGATTTTTGAAGTTGGAAGGGAAAACAACCTGGAATTCTGTTTCTTTCGACTCTGGGCTACTTCTTGCGCAACTGTGCGCTGTGGTGGGAACCGACTTCAGAATCCAGACAGGTCCTTGTTTACCTCGTCGCAAGTTGAGTTTCCTCCGGGTTTCGTTCCCCCAAACCATTTCTGTTGTCTCTGCCTGCCTGTCCATCCCGTCCTGTCCGTCTCATCCACTCACCCCTCCACCTGTCCGTCCAGCGTCCAGCCGTCCATCCTCCCACCCACCCACCCATCCTGTTCATCCATCCTTTTCTGCTGCTACGTGGACCCGCCTTCAGCATCACTTGGGTGCCCTGGAGGGCTGCTCCCTGCGCCCACCGCTTCCCTCCCCACCAGGCTGGCTGCCGGTTGTCAGCCTGAATGGATTGGCTGGCGTCGGGCTCAGTTTGGCCTTTGGGGGCCCCCCGGTCTTGGTGGGGGGGAGAGGGCGAGGCTGGGTGAGTGGCAGCTGGTACGACCCCGTGGTGGCTGCTGGCGTGAGTAGATGGAGGGGTGAGTGGAGCTGGTGGGTGAGCGCTTGGGCGGTGCCTTCTGAAGTGGCTTTAGTGGTTGACTCTGAGGAAGAGGCCTCTTGGCAGAAGGAAAAGATCGAGGGAGTTTAGTTTCCTCCCATTAATCACTGTGTGAGCAGGGCGCTTTCCTGGCGACTGGCACCAGCAGCTGGGGAGGCTCAGCAGTGGAGCCCTACCTCCCCTGGAAAGCCACCATGTGGGAAGGGATGCCTCGGGGGCTGGGCAGTGGCAGCAGAGGGCCTTGCCCATTCTGGGCAGGGAGGCGGTGGCACCCAGTGGGGTCCCTCTGGTCATGGGGAGACCGACCGTGAGCCCTGGACCGGCTGGGAGGGGCTGCCCAACCTGTGGCCCTGCCCAGCTCGCCCCAGTCCCCTACAGACAGGCCCAGCGACCGACCACCCGAGAGAGTCAGGGTTTGCAGTGGGCACATGACCAAGATCCAGGGGCTCTGCAACTCGTGTGAGGGAGGGGAACCCGGTCAGTCCCACCGCGAGTTGTGGCCCAGGTGCTGCCCACTCACGCGTGGCCAGCGGCCCCTGTGATGGATCACTGCAGGCCTCCCCACCTTGACACCCCTGTGGTAAGCCCAGTTCAAGAGGAAGTGCCGGGGAGGCGGGTGACGATGTCGAGGTGGACGTGGATGGAACTGACAGGAGCCCGGAGCTCGGACTGTGGAAATGACCTCTGACCTTTGCTGTTGC
Source organism: Solenodon paradoxus (assembly GCA_004363575.1). Lineage (NCBI taxonomy): Eukaryota > Metazoa > Chordata > Mammalia > Eulipotyphla > Solenodontidae > Solenodon > Solenodon paradoxus. The sequence goes on along the minus strand of RJWH01004195.1, from coordinate 15,727 downwards.
AGGAAGACATGGCTGCTCACGTTGGGGCGTCCCGCACGCCCCAGGAGGTGATGGAGCATTACATCAGCATGTACATCCACGGGAACCTGGGGAAGGCCTGCATCCCCGACACCATCCCCAACCGGGTGACGGACCACACCTGCCCCAGCGGGGGCCCCCTGTCCCCCAGCCTCACCACCCCCCTGCCCCCCCTGGACATCTCGGTGGCCGAGCAGCAGCAGCTGGGCTACATGCCGCTGCGGGACGACTACGAGATCGAGTACGACCAGGACGCCGAGACGCTCATCAGCGGGCTGTCGGTCAACTACGACGACGACGACGTGGAGATCGAGCTGAAGCGGGCCCACGTGGACATGTACGTGCGCAAGCTCCGGGAGCGGCAGCGCCGCAAGAACATCGCGCGCGACTACAACCTGGTGCCCGCCTTCCTGGGCAGGGACCGGAAGGAGCGCGAGAAGGCCGCCCGGCGCAAGGTCACCAAGGAGGAGAAGGAGCTGCGGCTGAAGCTGCGGCCGCTGTACCAGTTCATGTCGTGCCGGGAGTCGGACGAGCTGTTCGAGAGCATGCACAAGGAGCGGGCGCTGCGGGCCAAGATCCGCGAGCTGCAGCGCTACCGGCGCAACGGCATCACCAAGATGGAGGAGTCGGCCGAGTACGAGGCGGCCCGGCACAAGCGGGAGAAGCGCAAGGAGAACAAGAGCTCGGCCGGCTCCAAGCGGGCCAAGGAGGACGGCCGCGACGGCGAGTTCGCCGCCATCGAGAACCTGCCGGGCTTCGAGCTCCTGTCGGACCGCGAGAAGGTGCTGTGCAGCTCCCTGAACCTGAGCCCCGCCCGCTACGTGACGGTGAAGACCATCATCATCAAGGACCACCTGCAGAAGCGCCAGGGCGTGCCCTCCAAGAGCCGCCTCCCCGGCTACTTGGACAAGGTGCTGAAGAAGAGGATCTTCACCTTCCTCACGGAGAGCGGCTGGATCTCCAGGGACGCCTCCTGAGCCCGGCTCCGGAGCCGGGCGCCGCGGCCACCTCGCGGCCGCAGGACTGGGCGGGGACGCCCTTCCGGCCCTGCTGTGCGAAACACACTGAGTTGCCTTCTTTAGGGTGTTTCTGTTCACGCTCGTCCAGGAGAAGCAATAGTGAGCCTCTAACGGAATCGTGCGGGGCCAGTGGGCGGGCTTAGTCCTGAGCCAGACGAAGATGCCGGTCCGCCCTCACGGGTCCGGTTTGGAGCCTCACACGAGACTGCACACGCGAGTTGTGAGCGTTCCTGCCCCGGGACACAGGCCCCACCGGCTGCCACCCTCGCCGACATCCCGACCTGGCACTTGAGGGGGGCGGGCGGAGAAGGTGGCCCGGAGAGGCAGGGAAGGCCGCCTCGAGCGTAGAGGAAGCCTCAGGTGTGACTGCGACCCCCCTTCCCGTGGGCACTGGCAGCGGCAGCTGGAGCCGGTCGCCCACCCCTCCGGTCCCTGCTGTGTTCTGCTTAGAACCCACTTGAGAAAGTTCCAGGCTAAGCGCTGAGTTCTGGCGTTAGCTTCCTTAGGACTCAGCAGCTGCAGGACGTTTCTCATGGAAACGGAATGTGCCCGCCTGGCTAAGCGGATTTCTTCAGGGCCGTCAGGTGAGCGCTCGCTGCCCTCATGGGCTTGGGCCGAGCAGAGACCCCGGCCACGCTGCTGCTCTGGGGCACTGGAAGCAGATGCCAAGCTTCTGCCCAGCTTGTTTCAGGGGCCCCTTTCATGGACCTTCCTGGTACCTTCCTCCTGGAAGTGCAGGAAGTGCCGTTTGTCTTCCGGCTGCTCAGGGTGCTCCTGTCCCAAGAACCTGCTGTGTGGAGTGACCGTGACCCCGTCGCGCCGCCCCGCCCCGCCCCCGTGCGCACCAAGGCTCTTTACCTCCCACGACGTTTGGGCTTGAAGTTACGTTTAAGTGAAGTTATTTGAGAGAAGAGAAACCTCATCATTTCCAAGGATGTGACTTAATTACGGTGCCTTTCCTTTCTTTATACACCCTTCCGTCCCCTGGGGTAAACTTCCCAGCATTAAATAAGACATTTCGAATACCTTGCCTACAGCTCCGGTGGGGAAGCTCCTCGCACGCTGGCAGAGGGCGCACCCTGTCGGCTGAGCCCGGGGCCTGGGCCACGGAAACGGCGAGCACTGGAACCTCAGGAAGGCCGCCCCCGCCGGTCACTGGCCGGTCGGCACTCACCAGAGTGGTGCCGGAGGCAGAGGCGGCGAGGAGCGTTCACAGGTGTCACAGCCAGTGGCTCCCTCCAGGTGCCTCGGGGCCGCCGCGTCCCCCGTCAGAAGCGAGGCCTGGACATGGAGCCCCGGTGACTGCGGGGCCAGCTAGTCTGGGAAGCACCGGCGCTGGCTGCCCTGGTGTCTCGTCGATGTGCTAAATCAGCCCTAGTTTGATGAGGTTTTAAATTTAGTCTTATTTTTATATAAAATGATTTGACTCGTTAAGCTTGAGAAGCGAAAGATCCCTGTAAATGTGTGGCCCCGGCCAAGCGCCGTCGTGGAAAACTTCGAGCTTAAGCAGGCTGTGGTCTGATGGTATGAAGAATTTACTTAGGCGCGACTGTTTAAACACACCACTGAATGTATCATTAATTTATGTTGAAAGTGTTAACACTTGTTACAGGGAAAGGGAGACCGCCTCTTCCCGGCCACCCGGTGGCGGCCGCCACACCAGGTCTCACTCTGCATTCCTGTACTGTATCCTCCCGACCGTCGTCACCGCGACCCCACGGAGGCAGCTTTTTTCCAAGGTTAAACAAGCTCAGTTCAAAGGTTAGGTTAATTCTTCAGCCGTTCAAAGTAATGCTCTCGCGGCCAACATTCCAAAACTGTGTTAAGGACCCGAACTATGGTTTTTATTTCCCTGTTACATATTAAACAAGTTGAGAACAAGAGTGTCTGCGTCTTTGTCCTCGCCCGAGCCGGTCAGAGCCCCTCGCGGGGCGCGGGCAGCCTTCAGACCAGCTTCCTGCAGATCGCCCGTGGGAGCGGCCGTTGGGGCGGGGCTGCAGGCTCTGCGCCCCAGGCCCCTCCTGCCCCGTGTCGTCCTTCCTGCGGGTGGTGCCAGGGCAGCCCCTACTCCCTGCGAGCGGAGCCGCAGCGCTGCCCGCCTAAGCTGCAGGCTGGGGCCGGGCCTCCAGCAGGGGCGCTCTGGGGAGGGAGGGAGGGAGGGGCGGCGTCGCCAGAACCCAGCTGGAACCGCCTCACTGGGCCCCCATTTCCTGGGCCACAGCACCAGTGCTGCGACTCCAGCTGCAGCTCTGTTGACACGGGGGTGTCTCCCCACGTCAGTCAACTGAAAGGGAAAGGGGAAGGGACTGGCAACGATGAAATTTGTTATCAAGGAAACATGCCTCATCTCTCAAATTTATTAGCTAAAGGGACTGTGCTGTAACTAACGCAGTGAGCGGACAAGCAGCGCTGCCTTTCGACCTGGGACGCGAAGTCCACCTCGGAAGGAGGGGCCCGTTCAGCAGACACCTCGTTCATTCTCCCCTCCACGTAGCCAAGGATGTGAGTGGTCCTGGAGCCGCGGACTCGGCAATTCCACTCTTCCTGGGACCCCTTTGTGGTTCCAGGTCCAGCCGGAGCCAGCTGTGCTGGGCCGGGGAGTCCCAGCCCCGCTGCTGGCAGGCGGTGACGGGAGGGCAGCAGCGTGCCCTCTGGCGGTGGGCGGACAGCAGGCTGGGCCCTACTTGGGAAGGGCTTCCTCGAAAGCACATGAGATAGGTCTCAGAAGTAGGAAAATAAACATCTTAGGGCTTTAATCCTCTTAAATAAAGTGTAAGAATGAAACATGGTCTTTAAAGCATACCCAGCATGGCGTCAACCTCCGGTCACAAGCAAGGACCTTCTAGCAGTTAGTAAGATGATTACCGATTTAAACTTGTCTGCTACATGAACAAACGGCGCACAAGTAACGAGTGTCAGTTCAGTCACTGGCGACGTGCTGAGAAGCGCGACGCGCACGCACTCCTGTCGCTCTGAGGAGGCCGGAGGCCCCCGCGTGACCACTTGCTTCCTGAGCACGTTTTTTCACCGCGGGCATCACGACAGAGCAAGAAACACACTGACGCGGCTTTGCTGTGAAATTAGTTTGCTGTGGACTCCGGGCCCTCGGCTGCCAGTGGGCCACACAGCAGGGGCCCGCTGACCTTTATTGGCTATTCGCAGAGGTGACCAACGTGAGAACAGAAAGTGGGATTCGTGATGGTGGGGCGCGGCCCTGTCCCCTGGGTCTGTCTGTCGGCACGTGGGACCACCAGACGTTCAAAGTGAACGAAAAGACTCCCGATTTAGGGTTCATTCACGCCAACTGCACCACTGGCTCATTTCCAGTCCAGCCCGTTTCTAAAGCTTTCCAGAAAGGTTTGGGAAAAGATCAAAAATACGCACAGGCGAGAAAACCGCTGCCCCAGCCCTGGCGGAGTTGGGGCGCGGGCCGAGCCGGCGCCCGCCGGAGCTAGGCGCCCTTCACCACCCCCACCAGCGCCGGCCTCAGCGTGCGTCCGCGCAGCTTGTAGCCTGCTTTGCTGACCAGCGCCACGGTGCCCGGCTCCCTGCCCTCCACTGGCACGTGGAACAGGGCCTCGTGCTCGTAGGGGTCGAACTTGGCCCCCACGGGGTCCAGCTTGAGCAGGCCGTGCTTCGCGAAGACCTTCTGGATCTGGCCCTCAGTCATCACCAGCCCCTCGTACAGGCTCTTCAGGTGAGGGTTGTCGTCTCTGACCTCCTCCTGGGGCACGCACCGTGTCGCCTTCTCCAGGATGTCAGCTACTTCCAGCAGGTCCTTGCAGAAGGCCTGAATGCCTAAACGAGTTACGAGACGTCACCTGGGTTTCGTGCCAGCACCGTGCAACTCGCGCCCCGGGCCTGATTCATTCCGCCTGTGAGGCTGGTTCCCGGAACCACAGGCCACCCGTTCGCCCAGCCCAGAGCCTTTGCGGATGAGGCGACGCTTCAAGCTTTCCTGGCTCCTGTTTCCGCCCCCCTGCTCTAAAAGACATGGACCGTGTGTGTAGCCGATCAAAAGTGGGCAAGGCCGTGCCCTAACCCTCATGCCTGCTGTTCAGCTGCTGGGGCGTCTGCCCTCGTGGAGCATCTGCTCTACAAGACAGGCACCGCTGATTTCACTGAGGGACAAACACGACCGCGGTGCTGATGGGAAGCACTGGGGAGCGCTGGGGAAGATGGTGCTGAGGAGTCGGAGGTTCTGGAACTGAGACTTGAAGAGTGAGGAGTCACCCAACACAACCACTGTTCTCTCCCGGGGCCTAGAGGGCCTCAGCACGCCACTGAGAGTCAACACCTGAGAGCCTGTCACATCCAGGCTGGCAAGAATATCTGAAGGTGGCAGCGCAGCGGCAGCGAGGAGGGCCTCGGGAAGAGCAGCCGGCACCCCGTGAAGGGTGAAGGGGTCGTGCTGCCGCGGCCTGACGCTCTCAGCAGCCCCGCGTGCTTGCCACCAGACCGCCTGCCGCCCCAGCCGCACTCAGCGCGGCCGGACGCCGTCTGCTCCTGAGCACCGTGAGGTGGAAACTTACCGTATAATTTGGCCTCCTCCACCAGTTTTTGGCTCCTCTGCCGCAAGTTCTCAGTATCTGCCAAAGCCCGCTTATACTTTTCCTGAAAAAAATGGAGGGAAAAATGTGCGTGGTAAAGCATGGACCACATTCACGGCGTGCCTCGCGCTACTGAGATTCAGTCAGTGGAAGTGCGTTACGCCTGTCGCCTTTCCTCGCAGGGGACGGGACGTCATAGCCCCGAGATCGTTACTTATGTGTAAGGCTATGGAAAGAACAAGAAAAAACGTGGACTTTCTCTGGTCTGATGGGCTTAACAGCCCACAAAGGCCCCCAACCCAAAGAACCCTAGAAGCCCAGCGAGGGGCCTCAGTTCTGCGCCTGGAGAGCTGCAGGCGCCCCAGTAGCCCCATCGCCAGTGAACCCAGACACGGCTCGGTGCACGCATTTACCCTAAGAATCATCTTGGTCCCTCCTAGCTCCGTACCACGTGTCCGGAGCCGTCCACCTCCTGGGCGCTTCCACGTGCGCCCGCACGCGTTACCCGGTGGGGGCTCTGCTCCCTGTCTGCGGTAAGCCCACCCCCCCGGCGGGAGAGCAAGGCCTTCAGCTGCAACTTGGCTCCGTGCTTGGCTGTTTAGGCAGCCTTTCCTGGCCCCAGTTGCTCCTCTAAATATTTACCCACAGGACTGTGAGGACTGACGCACATGCAGGACGTCACACGGGTGGTGTTATTCTTAAATCCTTAAAGAACTTTTTCTGCCTCTTGTACTTTTTCACCATTCACAGAACTGCCCCCCATCTTGAGACCACACAGAAACACCTCTAGCCCCAGCCTTCATCCTTTGCGTATCTTGTCTTTCCCTACAACCCAGATCAAACAGCAAACTGAGTACTGCTTGTTTTAAAGACTAGTTAGGTCTCGTTTCCAGGCAGAGCCAGAGTCACGCAGCACTGGGTACTTCTTTTAACAGTCACCTGCCCAGACCCCACCCCGTCCTTGGACAAATGGCTTCGGCCTCCCTTATCAGGAAAGCCTGGAGACGCCTGGAGGCCCGCAGGACCCTCACCACAGTCTCCTTAAGCTGCTCTTCTAGCCTGGCCTTCTCTTCCGTGAGTCGCTTCTCCGCAGCGGGTGGCTCTGTCTTCGCGCTCTGACCTACATCCTCCTCCAAGTTCTGCCCGCTGTTCTTCTGTTTTGCGGCTGTGCACAGCAGCCGAGGAGAGGGCCTAAGGAAAAGAAATCAAGGCTGTTTTGTCTGTCAGCCAGGGGCCTAATTTGAGAAACTTGAGATGCTGGCGAAAGATTTGCTATTGATGGACGGGGTGGCGGGGGGGATCTTAGATCTAATAAAGCACATTGTATAAGATGTATAGATATTTATTTCTTCTGCAGTGCAGGTTTCCCCACCATCTGAAAGAGACTGTTTCCATGTGGTATGATTTCATAGGCTATTTTTTTTCAGGCTGGGCACACTACTAACATTAATTTATATGGAAAAACTAATGTCAGTTTAGCAAGACTATGATATTAACCTCTGCTCTCCATTCTAAACACCTCCTTGGAGGATGGTCATCCAAACCCTAACACTATTCATGGAGCGGCGATTAGTGGTGAGGCCTCGTGCTGATGCTGAGGACACGGTACAGACCTACTCACATGGCACATCTGCCGCGCAGAGAAAGATCTCTACACAAAACTAGAGAACTGTACTCAGGTTTAAGTGATAAAGGACCGTGTGCTTTGGGAGGCGCAGAGGGCTTGGAACCACGGGTGAGGGCTCCACAGGAACTGGGTGGTAGGAGACACAGGCACTTCAGCTGCTGGAAGGACAGACAGAGGCAGGAGGGTGTGGGCACATGCAGAGAGCGCCAAACACTGGATGCCACATGGTGTGACCACGCAGGTTAAAAGCTGAGTGATAAGCCCCAGGTTACACAGCCACTAATGAATGATAGGCTTGTTTTATGAACCAGATTTCTTCATCAGGATCAGTCTAACATGAAAATAAATTAGTCAATTTTCTTGCCACATTAAAGAAAACAGCCTCAACAGGTGCCCAGGCTACACATACACAGACGTCTGGCAGCAGGTACACTGACACGAAGTAGGAACAGGACACTGTAGGGAAACGGCTGAGTAAACCACTGCTTCCACAGCTTGGAATACTGCGCAGCTACGAAAAAGCGAGCCTGCCATCTCGGCGGCAGGACGGGTGTGCGCGGTAGGAAGCACGAGTGAGGAGTACACAACACGACGCCTTTTTTGTTGACAAGTCAGAAACCCTGAACAGGTAGATGTGTTTCTTAGGCCTGAGGAGAGAAAGGGAAGGACCCGTTACAGTCAGCTCCACGGGGGTGGACGAGTGTGGCCGCCTGGCAGCACTGGTCATCGTGATTTCAACAGCTAATAGTCTACAAACTCAGTGCGCTGCTGTGACGCTCTTATCTTCCGCGGACCAGCGAGCTCCCGGACGCAGGCACAGCGGGGCCGCCGGCTGCAGAGGGAAACCAGTCCCGCAGCTTCGTACGCGCCACGGCCAAGTCAGCTCTGGGGTGTCGCCCTCTCGAGTACTTGTCCCCATAAACGCAGTCACGACGCTAACTTGGTGGTCACTTTCCCGGCTATTCGCGCTAGTACAGCCCCGCCGGCACCCGAGCACCCTCCCTCGTGACGCCGGCGCACCCCGCCCGCCTCCAGCGTCTGTGACCTTCCGCTCGGCCGCCCGCCGCCCCGCCACGCAGTCCTCGCGGGGACGTCACCGCGCTCGGCCCGGGGCGGCTTCTCCGGGACAGCCCGGCCGACAGCCGGCCAGCAGCCCGGCGAGGACGCCCACGGCCCGCGGGGTCACCGCGCCCCGCCAACAAACTCCTGCGCGCCGCCGCCCTTCGGCCCCCGCTCGGGGACGGCGGGGCGCGGACGCGGGAGGACGCGGGAGGACGCCGGGGAGCGCGCGGCGCGGGGGACACGGGGCGGCCGGCGAGGAGCGGGCCCCGCAGGGTGCCAGGCGGCGATCGGGCCTCGCGTCGGCCGGAGCCGGGCAGGGTCCCGGGGCGGTCCAGTCCAAGCGCGGCGAGAGGCCGCGGACGCGGGCGGGGGCGGGGGCGGCCCTCAGGCCCGCGGCCGCCACTCACCGGAGAGACAACGCCAAGGCCGGGAGCGTGCGCCGCGCCAACCGCACGCACTGAGACGCCATGACTGCCGCCACCGGGTCTGCGCACGCGTCGGGTCTGCGCACGCGCCGGGCATGCGCGATGGCCGCCGGCGCGCCTGCTCCCCGCCTAACTGCGTTATCTCAGCCAATCCTTGACCGCCCTTCCTGTGATGGACAGACAGGGGTCACCAATAATCGCGGGTCCCGGCGAAGCCCTCCTCCCACCCCCCCAGTCCCGCCCAGTGGGCGAGGCCTGAGACCCTCGCGGACCCCCGGAGTTCAGGAGGTGAAAGGGTAAGGCCGGGTGGGAGGAGACTCCGTGGGCGGGACGTCGTCAAGGGGACCACCAATGAGGAGCAAGTCTGCGAGGCGGGGCGGGGCCGGAGGCGCGGACGTGCGGCCGGCGGGTGTGCGGAGCAGGCTTTCCCCGCCCTCCGGCCTCCGCGGGACGTCCGAGTGGCCAGACCCGCTGCAGGCGCTGCGAGAAGCCGTTGGCATCGCCTGGAGGCCTGGGGCTGAAAACCGCGCCCGGGGCCGGTGTGATGCGGCGCTCTTGTCCGTGGGGCGCGGGTTCTGGGCTCCGTGCCTCACGGGCCTCAAGACCCCGAAATAACCGCCCCTCGGAGAACTGGGGGTGCAGATAAAACTGTAGGCTGCAAAGATTGTCATTAATGCACCTGTGAGTCCGCCTGTGTCCAGCTCTGAGGCCGGAAGAGGTGGTTCTGTTTTAGATTTCAGGTTATTTAGTTGTTCAGCTTGGTCGTTCCCCGTCCCGGATGCGAACCTGGGACCTTGGGGGTGTATGTGGGCCGCGCTCAGCCGAGGCGGTGGGCCTCACCGCTACTCATCAGGGCACACCGACAGGTGGTCTTAGGCTGCAGCCTCCAGTGAGGGCCCCAGGAGCTGGGCTGGCCCCGGTGTCAGCGCCGCCCGGCCGCGGTCCTCCACCCGAATCCCAGAAGCGAGGCCTGTGGGCTCGACGGCGGTGGGGTTGTGGGTCTGGAGCCTGTGTCCCCCAAGTGCAGCCCGTGGTCCCTTAGTTGAGTGATGCCCGTGTGTCACATGTGAGCGTCGAACTGTCTGCTCACAGCAGAGGCGGCGTAATGTGGATGAACACCTGCTGTGTGCCAGGGCATGTGACCCCTGTGAGAGGGGCTTGACAGCCCAGGTTGCAGGGCAGGATGGTGACTGGACCATCTGCCTCCGAACCTCCGGTTCTGGGCCTGCGGTGCCGAATGAAAACCAAACCCCAGACAGGAAGTAGAGAAAGGTTCCGTGTATTTTCTGCAGAAAATGGAGAAGGGAGAACCTAAACTTAAATACTCAGTCTCCCTCAGGGAGAGTCAGCAGGGTCTTAAGGGGGGGTCAGAACTTGGGTGGCCGTGTGATAAGGGGGCGTCCTCCCCGCAGGAGCCATCTGTCGTCTCCAGCTTCAGTATCAGTGACATGACTGATACACAGGGACACTGACATGTTGATGTGAGGGATCACTGGTCAGTCCTTGGTGTCTTGGAGACGCCCACGCGCCACCAAAGTTCTGGGTCAGTCTGGCCCGTAGAGGAAGCAGAAACAGTAGGGTCTGAACCATACCAGGAAGGAGGGGGAAGGACAAAGCTGATTAGTCATCTCTCAGTGGGCCGCAAAAATTTTGTTATTAGGGGCTGCAGTTTCAGAATGACCCAGTGTATTAATTCGGGGTCTCGGTAAAAGGATTGTTTTAGAATAAAGGTGGTTTTAAAAGATAAATGAATGGATGCACGTGGTTTAAATTATCACAGAACAAACCAACTGTAAAAGAAATATGAGACAGCGGGCAGAGTTTGAAAAACAGTTTTAAATGAGTTACGGATCCTCTGTCAGGGAGTGTAAGTGCGTGGTTAGGTAAAATCGCATATACGGATGCCATAGAAGTGTTTATGGAACTGCCCGTGTCTGGAATTTGATATAAATGCCCCAGTAAAGCAAAAATGAGCATTAGAAGAAGCGCAGGTGCCAGCCCGCTAGTCATAACTGAAGCCGGTGGTGTCCACTCAGAGTCGTGACTCCCTGTAGATGTCGGACGTTTTCCTCTCGCCCTTGCCGTGACCTGGGAAAGCACTTAGTTCTCTCTTCCTGACGTGCCCACCTGTGAGACGAGGGTCACGGCGTGTGCAGTGAAATGCCCTTCCTCTCGGGGCTCGAAGGGAGCCAGAGGGCACTGACTCCTGGTGATCACGGGGATGGGTCAGCAGACCTACAGCCACCCTGTCCCGGGTCCAGCAGGGTGGTGGCCACTGCTCTTGGAACCCCGCGGGGGCAGTCCCGAGGTCTGGCTTTATCACCTCGGGTCCAGGAAGACTCCCGGGTCAGCCTGCGGCCCGCGCTTCCAGTCGTAGGCAGGTGGCCCAGGCCCAGGAGGAGCAAACTAAACAGCATGTGGTTCCCCCAGGCAGGACAGGGTGACATTTCAGAAGAAGAACACACTGCAAAAGGTCGTGCAGACGGCTCGACAGCAGGGCGGCCGGGGGCAGGTCGCTCAGGACAGCAGCTCCTGCAGAGGTCCCTGTGGGCAGCCCCATGATGCAGCCGCAGGGGCCCGGCCCAGCCGGGTAGGTGGCCCACTCGGGGGCACTTGGGCACAGCCGTGGTGTGTTTCTCCAGGCTCCTGCCTCCCAACGGGCGAGGGCAGAGGGCGCTGGAGCACGAGGGACGCAGGCCCCGCTGCTGGCTTGAAGGCGGAGGGTCCCCACTGGCACAGTCATCCTCCTTTGCCCACGTTGCTTGCTTGTTCGACGCTATGCGGACCCCGCACTCTGCGAGGAGACCGCGATTCCCAGGTGAAGGGCTGGCTGGGAAGAGAGACGGACAACTGCGGCCGCTGCTCTCGAACCAGAAACGCTCTTCTTACCGAGCAGTGCCACCAAGGGGTGGCCACAGACATTCAGGTTGAAGCAGCCCGACCCGCTCACAGGAGCGCGAGCCTGGGGGTTGTGCACGGGGCGGGCAGGTCCGCGGGCCTGGCAGCCTCTTCCCAGGGAGCCAGGGCGGGGCGTCTGGGCTCACTGAACAGGAGCGTGTCTCAGAGCCTGTGGAATTCGGTCAAAGGCTGATTGCGCTGCTGGTCACCAGCCCAGCGCGACTCCATCTCGCCCGCCCGTGAGTCCGTCCAGTGATGTCGGCAGGAAACAGCGGTGAAGGCTCTGGGTGAGCCTGGGCAGGAGGGAAAGCTGCTCATAATAAAAATAATGGCTGCTTTTCACAGAAAGACTGCAGAATGTCAGTGCAGGGTCATTCGGGCACCTTGGGCTCACCTTCCTCCCGGGGGCCTCTTGCTCTAGTCCGGGCAGAAGGGTGCCCTGGACTCTGCCCGGACGGGGCGCTGCCAGGAGCTGGGCCAGAGCTTCGGCTCTGCGGCCGCGCCTGTGGGCCTTGGAGGACGGAGAGCAGTGGGGCTCTCGAGCCGGGTCTCCTCGTCTGTGTGAGGACATGAGTGACTCGTGTTACTGGGAAGAGCATGCGAGTTACGGCAAAGTCCCTGCGGCTGCCACTAGCACGGGTGCGCGGGGACGTGTACGTGGCAGCGGTTTCTGGTGGGGGCTCCGGGGGGTGCCTGCAGCTGGCGCTCAGGAACCTCTGGACACACTGCCCCTTCTCTTGCCGCCACAGTGTCTGAGGCTCACGGGGCCACTCAGGAAAGCCGTGGGCCGCGAGCGCACCTGCCGCCGAATGCAGTAGCTTCAACAGACTCCAAGGGGTCACCGAGAGGTGGGCCGCGGGTGCCCTCTGGGCCAGTGGCCAGTGACAGGCCTCTGAGCAGGCCGGGCCACTGTAGGCTGGTGACGAGCGTGAGCAGGGGCACGCTGTCCTCACCCTTCAGAGTTCACAGCTGCCCTTCCTCTGCGCTCACTGGGGACCTTCCCCGTCCTGGCCCCGAGGGTGGCTCACTCCAGGTCTCTTACCTCTTAACGCGTAATAAATGTAATACGCGGCCAGGTCCCTGCAGTCCAAACGCGGGCTGCCCTCCCAGACCAGAGGAAGGGAGGGCACAGGAAGAGAAGGCTCCAGAGGGGTCTCGGCTCCCACAGAAGGGACAAAGAAAGGGCCGGGTGGAAGGAAGCACAGCCTCCAGGTCGCCTCTGCCACTGACCAGCAGGTGGCACTATTGTGGTTTTCTGGGGCTCAACTTCCCAAGGCCGGGTGGTGACTTCACTCGGTTGCCAGGCCAGGGTCATTCCACCAGGCACGGGCGCCCCGGGATGGGACCAGGCCCTGTCCGGGACACAGGCACGGAAGACCACATGCTGGAGTCCCCGGACAGGGGAGCATGGCTCTCAGCTCGAAGGAAGTAGCTCTAGGTACTGGTTGACGTCGTCCCCTCCAAGTCACCTCTCACAGGGCACCGGGGCCTGTGGGTGGAAGTGGGGACTTGGGTGCAACTTAAGAAGAGTTTTCTCACTGCAGGGAGTGAGCTCGCCGTCTTGGAGGAAATCAGGCGGTTGCTGGCTCGCCTGCATTTACAGTCAAAGGCGGTGACAGCAGGCAGTGGGGACCCTGAGGAGGAAGTGAGGACAGTGGCAGAGGGGTCATCGGAGCAGACTGTGACCCTCCCCCAAAGCAGGGGGTCCTGAGAGCCACCTGGTCTTGGAGTGGGGCAGACGTCCAGGTCTCGGGCTGGCGACGAGGTTTTCACGTGAGTCCGTTCGGGTTGATGGGCTGGGGCTGCCTGCAGGTCCCCGGGCTGAGGGAGGGGAGCTGCGACGGGCAGGTACTGTCTGCCGGGGCGGGGCGGGGCGGGGGCAAGTGATAGCCGCGGGCCGTGGCCCGGCTGGCCCTGGGGCCGTCACCCTCCGCGTGTCCGCAGTGGGACACCGAGGAAAGTCCTCAGGGAGAGGGGCGGACTGCTCTGGATGTAAGCTCCTCAGAAGCAGGGACCCAGTTTCAGTATTGCAGCTGCTTTACTTTTCACTTTGGTGTCTGCAGTCCCCGGCAGAGGGCACAGACTGGGTCTTTGGACACTACGGCTGCCCGCCTCGGTCACAGTGTTTGTGAGAGTCAGAAAGAGAGCCTTTCTCTGATGAATTTAATATGGCCACATGGCTGGACCCACACAGGGCCGGAGAGCTGGTAGAGGAGGATTCTGGGGAGACACTGGAACATTCCTTCCTCCTCTCTGAGCCCCCAGCCCCAGGCTCCCTGTGCCTGGCCAATCGCCATCTTTCAACCCAGGCTCCGGCCTGGCTGTTGCCTCTTCCAGGAAGCATTCCTGTTCGCGCCGCCTCCGTCAGGACCCTGCCCACACAGGGAGGTCTGCTCTCGTCTCGGCTGAGGATGAGGGCCCAGCCCCACTCCTCTCAGGGCAGTGACCCGGGGCTGGCGGCTGCCCTGGAGCTCTGGAGAAGCTGAGTTTTGCTGCTGGCCTTGCCCCGTCACTGCCCTGCTCCTCCTTTACACTCTGGGCTCCCGCCCAAGCGGGGAAACCCAGCTGAGTCAAGCCTCCTCTCGGCCACCCTAGCGGCCAGTTCCCCTGTGTCTGTCCTCATCGAGTGGACACGGGACCTGTCTGCCAGGTGCCTGGTCCTATCTGTAGGCGGCAGTCCACTCTGCTGTGGACTGCGGCCAAGAGACACGGCTTAAGCTACTCCCCCATCTTTCCTGGCTCCTGGAGATATCTTGCACACACTGTATTTTGAAAAATCAATGCCACAAATGGCGATCAACTTGTCCCTTCACTGAGGAAGGGGAGTGTTTCCGTCCCTGTATGTTCATTTCTGCCGAAGTGAATGCCCAAGGTGAGCAGAAAGCGGGAGGAGCAGGGGTTCGGACCGCTCTGGGACAGGGTGTCCGTGCACCCCTGGGCTCCTGAGCGCTCTGTGTGACTGACCAGTATGTGCTGCCCCATCCGTCCAGCACGCGGAGCTCAGCCGGGGTCACACGCTCCGGCCTCAAAGCCTCTTGGCAGGGAACCCACTGCTGCAGAAACCAAACAGCATGACCCTAACCAGCCTCAGAAAGGCAGCTAAGTGCGCCCTGCGGCTGCTGTGGATGCCGGGGAGTGTTCTCTAACAGATCACAGCCAGGAGATGATTTCAGAAAGCAGAAAATAGGACAATTTATATAGTAAAACTCCAATTCTGCAGGAACTGAGATAAGAGGTGGAGGAACGAGGCTTCACGAACAGCCGGGGTCTGGGCTCCCTTTGCACGGGGCCATACCCTGCCAGCTGCCAGCACTGGGGTCTCGGGCTCTGGGCTCACCTGTTCCTGCACAAAGTGGCTGCCAGTGCCCGGGAGCCAGCCCGCCCCAGGGGCAGCCCGAACCGGATCTGACACCTGCTCTAGTGGGTGCCCTCTGAGGCTCTAGCCCGCCCTCCGACCTCACGAAGGCCCCCCATGGTCACGGTGCCCGTCCATTGCATCAAGACCCCCCGGGGGAGACGGCACTACCCTCTTTTCCACCCTCCCCTGCAAACCTGCACAGGCCCTTCCCTCGGGCACCTGTAGCCCCGCCTCCAGCCCCTTGAACTCAAGCCTGTACAGCGCCCTGCCTTTGCTCCTGGCGTCAAGTGCCAGCTCCTTTTGCTTGGTGCCGTGCCCACCCTGTAAGATTGTCGGTGGCACTGCCAGGTCTGGAAAAGCCTTCCTGATGACCGCTCTGTGGGGTGGGCGTCTCCTGGGCTTCTGTAGACCACACGCTTCTCTGCCAGTGTTGTCAACTTTTATCAGCCTCGCTGTGTTTCTCTTTCTGCTGGACTGAGCTTCTCGAGGGTAGCCTGACAAACACAGGCGAAGGCAGCAGAAGTATGGGACAGAACGCGTGGGTGGGCGAAAGGATGAATGGACGCTGCGCGAACAGCAAAGAGAGAAATGAGACGAGGGAAGGACGGGCGGGGAGATACGTGGGTGACGAATGGTACACAGATGGGTGCACGGATGGACAGTAAATGGATAGATGGTTAGATGGGCGATGGAGAGATGCATGGATGGGTAGGTGGGTGGATGGGTGATGGAGAGATGGATGGGTGGGTGGGTGAGTGGGTGGATGGGTG